>VRLP01004223.1:0-52059 GCA_009660295.1 Lophius piscatorius | reverse complement strand
TATATATATATATAAATATATATATATATATATATATAAATATATATATATATATATATATAAATATATATATATATATATATGTATATTTTAGCACTTTGAGATTTGATCCAAATGTAAAGTGCATTATAAATTAAATGTATTATTATTATTATTATATATATATATATATATATATATATATATATAAATATATATACAAAACAAATTATATATACACACACACTAGCTGAGACGATGCAGACTAAAAGTCTGCAACAAGGAACAAACTGAATCAGAAAATAGATCCCAGGTTTGACTGACAGCTTCCTGGAAGCTCTCGAAGTCGCTGGAGATGGAATGGTAACTGACATAATTGTCCAGAAGTACGAGGAAAGGTGAACCTTTAAGTCTTTGAGAAATAAATGTACATTCTGCTTTGAATTTTATCAGCTGACATTTGTTTGATTCCAATCTACTAGCAAATTTGTTCCAGTTTGTTTTTTGTCATCTATAAATCAATTAATCAATCAATCTTTATTTATATAGCACCAATTCACAACAACAGTTGTCTCAAGGTGCCTTCCAGAAAGAGCAGATCTAGACCACTCTTAATATAATTATCTACAGGACCCAACAAATTCCTCCTTGAGCAGCACTTGGCGACAATGGCAAGAAAAAACTGCCCTTTAACGGGCAGAAATATCGAGCAGATCCAAGACTCAGGGTGGACGGCCAACTGCCATGACCAGTCGGGTTTGAAAAAAAAGAGAGTGAGAGCGAGAAAGAGAGAGACACAGGTGAGGAGAGACATCATAGCATCTAACAATGAAAAGACAATCATTAGAATATTAGTTGATGTAAAGTGGATGAAAGCTGTTTAATAAAATCCACAGAGCAGCATTCATTCACAAAATGCATTCTAAAATGAGTATATACACGAGCATACAGGAAATAAACAGACACAAAGAAAAATATCTCTGATACAAATAAAATGTGTCAATACTGAGATGGCACCAAGATTCTACAAGAATCATAAACGGAGAAACAAATAATTGAACTGTTGAACAGGTTTCTCTGTCTCAAACACTCAAAAACATTCATAATCATAGGTTTTGTAAAATCATGCTGAATTATTTTACTGGTAGGGTTACAAACCAATATTTCCTTTCTTACTTTTATACACAGAAGTATTTAAATTAATCAAGCAGTCTTGCACAACTTCAGCGGGAAAGATGTTCAAAAACAACCAGGTGCCTCTTTGTACAGTGGTTAGAAAAGGTTTTTATTCTAAGGTCAGCAACAATCACTTCCTGTGTTATGGACTCATCCATTCCGCCTGACTTCCCGTTCCTTTCTTCCAAAACACAGAATTTTTTTTGTCTAACTTGTTATTTGCACTGCACCTCTGATCCACTGTAACTCCCACACGTGTGAACATTTCATGAAATTTTAGATGCATTATTTTCAATATAAAACAATATTTGGGACAAAGTGCCTTGTTTCACGTCGCTGTCAACACAAAATGTTTCATGTACACATTACATCACACCGGTGTTGAAGGACACCCAATTCTGACGGAACAGCGACAGGCACCGCCGGTGGAGTCCCGCTGTACGCGACAAAGGGCGTGGTCTTCTATAGTCTGGACTGTACAAAAACGATATAACAGCCAATCCGTCTCCGTATGAACTCCTCAGTCCTTCCTCAGCCGCGAGCCGACTTCAGCACCACAGCAGCAGCTGGATTGACAGCGCAGCTCGAGATTTGTGGAAATAGGTTCAGCTCTTGCTTCATCAGGGGAGATCAAATGTAGAGGAAAGAATCAGCAGATCCATACTATAATTCTCTAACTTAACCCATGACCCATCGCCTCGCCACGGCCACTCACACAACCCCCTCAAAGAATCCCGTCAGGGTATGACTATTTGTCAAAGTGAATCATTTTGATCTAATCGCGTTGTGATTATTTAGAAAACAGAAGAAAAAGAGCCATTTCTTGCGTCTGAAAGGAACAGTTGATCACTTGGATGGACCTGTGGCTGTTGACACCTTCAAGATACCAGGTTCTCGTCAATCACAGAAGAGAGCAAGAGGAAATGTAGCTAATCTGATGTTAGATGATGAAAATGATGTTGAAACAGTGATGAAATGCTACATTCCTGTTTCATTAGCCAATTGTACGCTGATGACTGGTGGTTCTAAGGATTCTGCCGAGTAGTAAATGGTCCTGTATTAATGGACCGGCCAGCTGACATCTGGCTGCAGCTTCTAACTATCAGCCTTGAGTTCAGTACAGGTCAACAACCACGCCAATCTCCAGGATCACAGCTCAATCATACATATTCAAGATAAGAATCAGTTTTAGATAACTTGGGTTCATTAGATCCAGCTAAGGTTAATCACCAGTCTGAACAGAACATCCCCTAAACCGCAGCGATAGTTTGCAATGGCCACTATTTTAGAAGTCGCATAATGTTTTACAATTATCACATTCATATTCTTTTGTCTAAATTGAGACGTCTTGCAACAGATTTAGTGCAGCATTAAAATATTCGCATTACAGCTGCATAATTTAAAACTATTTTAACTATATATTCTTAAATGGGAGACTAATTTTCACTGACTGTAAATTTTCATTCGGTACTATTTTCAACAGGCTCCAGTCATTGTATTTGACTTTATTCAATGCTAGCTGACGAGCACTTGTGAGCTTCTGATGTTAATGCAAGACGATGACGACACAGAAAGCGTCATCAAGAATAACGACTGCTACACAGATGCACTTAAAACCTCTCAGAATCACCCAGTCAGATCAGAGCACGATTAACACTGAATGCGCAGCATCTTTCAAATCAACAGTGCTGCCGTTTCCTGTTTGGCACTAAAGGTCGGTCCTCCTCAGTAAAGAAGGCGAAGCGATCCAAATGCCCCTTCGGCAAGTAGTTTCACTTCTTTCACAGTGACAGCAGGAGGGAACGCTCTCAGCACTTTTTCACAAACCTCAATCTTCCCCACAGATATCAGTCTTCAGACACTCATGTCTACGACGCCCTCGTCTATGATCACAAGGGGATTCTTGACGCCTGGAACCATGTCCTGCATCCTCACCTGCTCCGGGTCAGACTGACTCTGCCAGGAGAGCTCAGACCCGGCAGAGGAATGATCGCTGGGCTGCCGCTGGCTGGAGACGCCCCTTGTGGAGTAAACACCAGAGTCTCCGCTGCTGCTGCTGCTGCTGCTGCTGTCCTGACGAATGTGTCTGCCGCTAAAAACATCAAGAGGGACGAGGGAATGCCTTGTGACTTAATCTCTTCATTAAATGCATTACATTAAGAAAAAAACATGAGCTGGGGTGCAAATTGTTGGCCAGGAACTCCACCTGCTGTCTTGCTCCAGGCCCGATGGCCTGACGGTCTGATGCAGGGCCTCGGGGGGAGGACAATGGACCTCCAGGACTGCCTCTGAACAGATGACCACTTTATCAAACAAGAGCTCCGATTCTGAATCCGGGGTGATGAGGCCGGGAATCAAAGAGCCAGGCGAGTCAAAAAGATACTGGAGGGGAGAGGAGGATGAGAGAAATTCTGCTTTTAATTTATAAACTCAACTGAGATAAATTTTAAATACTAAAGCCTCATGACTCAAGCAAACCAGTGTGGAGAGCCACATACAGCTTATGCAGTTAATTCATCCAGCTTCTATCTGGTAGCTACGAGTTATTCCACTCTGCTACTGCTAATCCTGTCAAAGTCAGAATAAATCCTGGAGGTGGCAGAAACCCGCAGACCAGCTGACCCGGCTGGAAGACAGTTGGTAGCTGGGTTAAGATGCACACTTTTCTCTTTTCAGAATGAAATCATTTGTAGGATATTCTTGTAGAGACCTAATAAGAAATGGTTTCAACAGCTGAGTGATGAGCAGAAAGTGAGCAATAGATGGGAGTTTCATCAGAGGGAGGGTTTGTACCGTGGGATCGAGGCTGTGAAAGCTGTTCTTACTGCTACTGTGTTGCTTTTAATGAAGAAACAGCTGATAATGACGCATGATTACTTCTATACTGGAGACACAAGGGAGGGAGAGAGGAGAGAGACTGAGGGAGAGGAAAAGGGGTTGCCTTATCTCCGAGTGGTTACTTTTAACGTTGTATCATTACGACTTTATCAAACATTTCGTTACTAGTGAAGCAGTGTTTGTGGTAAACTCCGCCAAAAGGTTACGTTAATTGATCAACCAACAAAACTCGTCGTCACACGCTTTCATTCTGAAAACCCAGATCCACCAATGGTCAGAGACCGTCACAGAGGTCTTTCTCCTCTCTAATAACTTAATTTGTTGCATAAAACGTGCAGTTTGTCACCATAAATCATGAGATGAAAATCATCCATAACGTGTAAAGCAGAAACTCCTCATGACGCGCTTTAATTCTGAAAATTCAGACCCAGGCCATGAGAAGCTTTGATTCATTCATTCTAAGGTTGCAGGGGCTGGAGTTCATCCTATCTCCTTAATTACTTAATTCATCCTCAATAAAAAGTGAAGTCGGTGGTTCTGATCCACCTGATTGTTGTGGGATTTATGCACACGTTGCATACATTTCTCAGACGTGTTTGTAGAGTTCATTATTTCTCCCATGTTTGATTTGATGAGTTTGCTGAAGGACCGATTCCTCCCCGCTGCAGAGGAACAAAATTTTCTGTGTTCACATGCAGCAGCTTCTGTCTGATTAGGAGTCCTACTCTACTGGGAACCATGCCGTCCATTTAGAACCAAGCCGTCTATGTAGACCCAGCTGGAGGGTTTTACAGAAATAAATATCAATCATTTATATCGTCCTCTCTCTCCTCCTATTACTAAGACCCACAGGTGGTTCCACCATCTAACGATGATGATGACTACGACAAGAGGGACCGAGACTGTAAGGATGAGAAAGTTTTCTTCAATTAGAAATATGACAACTCTCACCCAAAATATGGTTATATTGTGACCAATGACTCAGGCTCCTCCCACTGTGTGTGGAATGTGGAGACTAGCAGTCTAACGAGGCAATGATGCATAAAAACTGAACACATGTTCTAAACATTAGCTGGGCCAGCCCTCAGTCAGCACTGCTCTCAATCCAACCACCCAGTCATGTGTTCCTGGAAAAATAAGCAGTTATTGGCATTTACTTATTTTGCAAATGCACTTTGCATTTCCTCTTATATGTGCAAGAATTAAAACACAGCTGGTCACTTCCGGTATAGTTTTTAGTCCATAGATGTCTGATATAGTCTTGTTTGCATCAGAGACTGTGGATTTAGACGTCAATATACTTTTACTCATGAATACGATCATCACGTCCGCAGTGCTGCTGGGATGAATGACCTGGCTGTGACTGATCTCCATCCTCCAATAAATGCTGAAACAGCTCACTGTTTCAGTGAAGATGACTTTTCACATCTGACACAAACTGAGATGAGAATAGTCAATGTGTGGCTACAAACCTCCTTTAAATGTGAGGGCAGCTGGTAGGATGGGAAAAACGTTGCCACGGCGGTCTTGAAGGTCTTGAAGACACCGTAGATCAGGAGCAGCACAACAGTGAAGCAGATCACTAGAGAGCCCAGGAAGTATGAAAAAATCAACCACCAAGGAGTGCCACCTGTGTGAGGATGCAGACAAACACAGAGACATGAACATGTGGTGTTACAGATGTTCCTGCGATGTTTCTTTCTGCGGATCAAATCAGAACCTGCAGCCTTCTTCAGCAGAAGGAGGAGCCGTTTAAACTGCAACACTTGACCTTCTTTCACACAGAAACGCTGAACATACCTTCAGTCTGTATGCAGTGGGGCGACGTGAAGCCGCTGCTCTTGTTGTAGAAGTCTGCCCGAGACTGGACACTCACACAGTACCACGTCCAGGCCTTCAGGTTCGGCAAAGTCACCAAGGTGGCGCTGCTGCTCAGCATCTGCACGTCCGAGGCCTGACGGACGCATGAGGTGAAGTAGAGGTTGAATGATTGACGGATGTGCTTCACGTAGTTAAGTTAAGAACCAGACTGAAATAATGCCCTAATCATATGAAAGACATCATCCGGTTTACATTCCAGTACCACCTTCCCTCATCTTCTGTTCCTCTGCATTTGCGTTAAGTAGTATTTTCAAATATCGGGTCTCCAAAGTGCGAGTTCAAATGTATTTGGTCACTTCACGTTTTATAAAGCGACTAACTGGACTATTGAACATTACCAAGTACAATGCCCTGTTGAATACTTGACCTACTGTGGATTCCTTGTCGGGTGGGAGTTAAATGACCGAACACGTTTTTTTTCACCGGTGTGTGATGGCCAGTTTGTTTGTTTGTCAGCAGGACTACAAAACAATAGAGGGCGGGTTTATTTGGGCAATTTTCTTCAATCAGAATTAAACCTTTCCGAATTGTAATGTCGGCCGTCTGCTTACTCAACCCGTGATCCTTTCCGAACCGGTGTCTACATCTATAGACTCACCTGATCGGAAACGCTCGCCGACACGCGCAGACGATCCACACTCCCGTTCATAATGTGATTCATTAACAACAAATTATTGTTATTATTGAATTGCCTTCTTCTGTTTATTTTGTCTCAGCATTTCAGTAAAACTGTTGTAGACGCTTGTAAACTAGATGACGTCAAACATCTAAAAATTAGCTGTGAGGAGGTGAAAGTTTTAAGTGCACCCTGCCGTGAGTTATCTGCATTGTTTCTGTAGGAGATAATTGACTTAGAACTCTAATATCAAAAGCAAGACAATGTACAGAGAAGCACTTCCTGTTGGTGTCCCTACCTGCGTGTGTGCAGAGCCTTCCCAGTAGACGATGGTGTAATACAACTCACGCAGTACTTCCTTCATGGAGCTGTTGGTGCTGGTCAGGGGATGAGAGATGTCAACATCCAGGAGACTTCCAGCAGGAGAAAGATCTACTTTGCTTGGAGGACCCACCGCAGCTAGAAGGAGCAGGAGAGAGAGAAAACACAACAATCTTTTTGGAGATAATGCTGGTTTTAGAAGCTTCAGCCATAATCCCAGATTTAAAATACAGAAATTTGGTTTCAATAATCAAGACAAACTGAAAGCTAATATGCATCTGATGCAAAGGGTGTGTAGGCTCCGCAAAAACCGCCTGAATGTTACTCATGACCTACAAACTGTATCCAGGAGGGTTTCAATCCGACAGAATCATCAGGCAGTTCACTGTTACTTCCAGCAAATGAGAACCACAACTTTTCCTTGTGCAATTCCGTACTAATGTTGTAACAAGACGACAAGACTTAATTTGTCTGCAGCCACATCATTGCTCGGACGTTGAGCAGCTCTTCTGGCCTGTCTCTCTTGAATTCCAGAGTTTCCAACGCACCATTGGAGATCACATGCAGCCACAATTTATAAAACATTTCTTCTGTAATCTTTAAATATCTGCCTCAGCTTCACCTCCTCGCTCTCTCTCACCATCTTTATCCGGACAGAACTCCTTCTCCACCCAGACAGAGTGACACCCATTCACGTTAGCTCGCACACGGAGCATGTAGATGCCCAGATAATAGAGGTGGAGCTCAGTGAGGTCACATGACCTTAGTGATTCATTCTCACATGCCATGGGCCAGTTCAGATTCTTCTTCTTGGAAAAGAGCCTGTATTTCCTGGTGGAGAGAGAAAAAGAACTGATCAGTGATGGAAATCAATGATAGTGGAAGTCCTGGTTGCACTAGTTCAACCAGTGGTTCTAGGCACATCATTCAGGGACGCGCTAATGGATTCCACTCCAGAACTTTAGGTATTTTTTGAAGCCAGCAAATGAAGACAATACTGGGCTGCAGTAACTGTCTGAGTGTGTGAGACTTACGCCACATATTGTGTAGTGAAGGTGACGGCCGGATTCTCTGCAGCGCTCTGCTCCCAGTCCCATTTTAGCATGTAGTTTGTGTTCAGAGTCACCACCGTGACGTTCTTCGGTAGGAGAAGCTCTGCTCCTACAGCTACAAACATGAGGACACGGTCCGTTAACGGAGTCATACAATACGGCAGCTTTATGTTTATTACGAACACTGCTTAAACATATTATTATTTTTAGTCTGCTAATACTCAACTTTAAGTACGGAGGAGTATCAGGGCCACCTTGATAAATAAAAAAATCTAATATAATATAACAATAGTAAAGTCGCAATACAACGAGAATTAAGTCGTAAATTTACGAGAATAAAGTGGTGATTTTAAGACTGCTGAGAGGGACGTTTTGCAGGTTCCTTTGTCATCTACTGTCTTAGGTGCTGTGCCCCCACACACACACACACACACACACACACAACTGTGTTAGTGAAGTAGTCAAATTACTTTAGGAGCATGTTTATGGTATAAGCCTCCACCTACATTATGTAACAACTAAATCTGTCCCTGTATCATCTCCTGCTCCACAAATAAGACGACTTCCTCCAAGTCTGTCTTGGACCGTTTTTTTCTTCCAAACAAACCCAGTTGTTTGTGGGTTAGGGTTAGTTTCTGTTTCGGTCTGATGTTGCCTTTGATCGATAAGACAAATAGAGGAACATGCCCAGCTGTGAGAGCAGGCACTCTGTGCTGAGAAACCAGAAGAAACTGTGTTCAAGAACAGCTGCATGTTCAAAAATGAGGAAAATATGTCGGAAATAGATGAAAGATCTTTCCATGTCCCTTATAGAACAGCTGTTCTATGAGGGTTCTCATAGAATCTATGATGGCTATGATCATAGATGGCTAGAACCATCTATGACATAGATGGTTCTAGCCATCTATGATGGTTCTAGTTAAAATGGCTACTATGGCTTAAACATGTTTTTTTAACTTTAGTACTTGTTAAGCATTATACTTGCTAACACTAGTTGAGTGTTGGGCTATTTAACCATAGCTGAGCGCTAGACGTGTTAAAAGTAGTTAAGCGTTACACCTTTTAAGCTTATAAGTGGTAACCAGTCCTCGTGCTAACAGTCATTAGCATGTAGCTGGAACAAACCGAGGGTTTCAGCTAGCATGCTCGCCAGCTAAACAACTTACCGGCGGTGTTTCGGAGGCAGTAGAGGAAAAATCCAGTAAAAATCACCGTGAACATGATTGAGGGGAATAACCGTGAAGATATTCGGTCTTTAAAAGCTCTTCTGTCTCCGTTTAAGCTTCGATCGATATCTATAGACAGCAGGAAGCTGAGTTGTGCTTTCAAAATAAGAGACGCTACTGTTCTATCTTAAGTTATTTTCAAGAGAAAATCTATCTATCCATCCGTCCATCGTGTTTTCTAATTCTATATTATACATTTGTATCTTGTACATTATGATCATATCACTTTTCTCTCATACTATTTGTCACTGGCACTTTGCTGTAACGACCAAATTTCTCTTCGTGGGTATTGATAAAGTTTCTATGCTTTTTTTTGAGTGAACTGTTCCTTTAAACTGTGTCGTAGTCAACCCTCACAGACGTCGGAGACGGAAATGACGTCACTTCCCAGTTTAGCTATGTTTTTATAGTTATAGCTCAGACATTCTAAAGCTAAAAGGGATTAAAATGTCTTTTTAAATTTTGTGAGATGAGGTCATCATGTTTTTAACTGTCATATGTCTTCAGATTATCGTTAGAGGTAACTATTGATTGTTAATATACGTTTATTTTTCTAGCTAGCATCATGTAGCTAACAGTTTTATTACTCATTACAATTACCAAGAATTATAATAGGATGTAATACTGTTATTAAGTTTAAACAAACAATCAAACTGCATTCAAGAATACATGCTACATTCAGATTACGATTTTAAAACGTAAACTATTGTTAACACACTCTTCTTTGAATCAATTTAATTAGATTTACAAAGAAATAGGAATAACTCTTATTCCTGGCAGAATATATATTCTGCCAGATATATATCTGGCAGAATTTTTATCGGTATGGTAATGAAATGAAAACAGCCGCACAAATATGGCCAGATTAAATAGTCCTGATTTTCTTTAAAAAATCACGATTATTTGCTGATTTTAGAGTCCAAAAATTCAAAAATTTATGGATTGAATTTATTGGAATCATAGCTTTTGCCGAATGGAATGGTCTGCACAGTAAGATCCACATTACTCACTTGGACTACATCCAAGAAACATTTGCCTTTGCAGTGAACGAACATTCGTGGTTGGTCACGAAAACATAGTTTGATAAAATATCGATAAATACTTCTATGATCCCAAAGGAAATTTCAGCATAGTTTAGGGTGATTCGATCTTTTTCATTAGAGTTTTAACGTATGGAGCATTTTAAAAGTCATTATTACTTGATTTTGTAAATTAGATTGCCAAAAGCAAAAATCTTGATCAGGATTAAATAGCAATTAATTTTTAATCCCAATAAATGAGTAGTAAATTAAATTAAATTAATAAATGTATTTAAGAGTGGCAAAATGTAACTCATTGAGACCTGCAGAGACGCTCGGAGTTTTTTAAGACATTGGGACCACTTCAGATCAAAATAGGAGAAGAAAGAATTTTCCCCAAAATTGATGCTGTTTTTTGAAAAAAATCCAACTAATGCTAAAGATATCACCCAGTTTCCATAAATATCTCAGTTATTTTTTGACAATTCCTCGAGCTAAACCTTGTCTTTCCTTTTCCAGTACTATCTGGGGCGCCACTTCAGAACGTCCATGTTGATGGACTGCTACTGAAGTGGACTCCTACCTCTGAGGAGAAAAATGTCAACTACAGCGTTCAGTTCATCAGGTGAAGTCCGATGGTCAGGATCTGCACTTGTGACTGCATCAACCTTCTCTTTATTATTCCTTCATTCTCTCTGACAATGATTAACGACCTGTCATTCATAGCTCTGACAGCGACGTGTGGACGGATGTTCCAGCCTGCCTTCAAATATCTGACCATCAATGTGACGTCTCTTCAATCGAAGCTGAGGACCAGCAGGGATGTGCGAGGCTGCGGGTGCAAGCAAAGAGGCATGGACTGGAGACTTTCGTGGTCGAAGCCTGCAGCCGTAACGGTAGGAAAACAAAGCCTACTTTCTGGAGAGGTGATCACGTGCTCCTCAGATGTCGGATTTCTTCTGCTGATAACCTTTGACCTTCGTTCTCTATCTTCATACTAGTCAGAAATGATAATAGCCGTCATATGTCAGAGATGCCGGTGATCCTTTTCTCACCGCTTTGAGAGATAATACCATCGTCGTCCCCATCCACTCAGAATGACATCAGAAACTTACACACGGCATAAATAACCAAATAAAATAATTTTTCCATATCTTATCAGTTAGAAAAATGTGAAATAACTCTCTAACCTGCAGTCAGGAATTCTTCAGTTATTGTTTGTCGTTGTTCCTCTTGTGGGTTCAGCGTCTTCCCAGTGACGACTCACTGGGAAGTAAATAAAAAAACAGTAAATAAACAGCTGACACCTCTACCTGTAAGCACTGCTTTGTGAAGAATTGTACACATTCCAAAAAAGTGTATGTGATCGTTGACAAGGCCAAACACTAGAGGGTTTATTAATGGTCTACTTTGACAGAGATAAAATGTCTTGCGGCACCATAGGGTAATCGACCAAATATACTTTTATTTTCTCCTGTAGCTTCTTATTTATTGTCTAGATCAGACATGTCAAACCAATTGCCCTTGGGCCAAATCCGGACCGCAGAGCAATTATATGTGGCCCGTGAAATAATATCTAATTTATACAATAACTGGCCACCTGGCATATAGCACAAACACTACAAATCCCAGAATGCACTGCAACGGCCCTTGCATCAATGAAGAGCAGTGTTTATCCAGTCACTGTAATAAACTTTAGGCTAATCATTGGAAGAGATGGTACGGTCTCCTGGAGGGGATATGCATGAGAAAAAAAAATTTCAGCACTAAATAATAAATGGTTTCCTAAATAGAACTTCTTCTTCGTCTGTTTCCTTTCGGGCTCGCTACAGCGGATCATCCGTTTCCATCCATATTTTACACTGGTCCCGTCCAGTGATGGTCATTGTTAACTGGAGCACCAACAGATTTGGATTGGAAATGAGTTCCGTGCTCCGCATCTTAATTTGGTATGGGTTTTAAATTGGATGCCCCACCTGACGCAACCCTCACTATCTATCCAGGCTTGGAACCGGCACTACAAGTGCACGAGCCAGTCAGCCCTACGTGCCTTGGTTGTATTCATAAATACGTAGCAGGCACATTTTAATGAAACGGCGAGCCTGTTCACGTCCACCAGCCTTACGACATGTTGATTTGTAAGGCTATTGCGTTAAAAACAAGAAAACATGAAGTTGCTTACATTTAATGTGAAATGCAGCGGGCGGCTGTTCATACACCTGTTTTCTGAGGAGTAGCTTCTCCTGGTTGCAGGAACAGATATGAGGAGCAACAGTCTACTTTCACTGTTTTATCAAAGCAGAAGAAAGAAACGACTAAATATGCCCAGCTATTTACCAAGGGTAATTTTCAGTTCCTTTTTGTTGATATTGTTAATTAAAAACATATTATTTAAATGTAACTTTTTAACAAAGTTTTTGGGCTGTTGTTGCTGGCTGTGAATAAAAACTTTTCATTGGCGATGATTTGGTCGCATACTGCTGATTCCAGATATAATAATAAATAATAATAATACATTTAATTTATAACGCACTTTACATTTGGATCAAATCTCAAAGTGCTAAGATAGCTAGATATAAAGTTGTTTGAAGAGGAGTTAGGTTCATATTAATGTAAGAATAAATTGTCATACTTCAGATTAAACACGGCCAGTCTGAGTCCTGTTAGGCCCTCGATGTCGTCTCAATTTTTTATTTTGGCTCCCTCTGTGATTGATTTTGACCCCCCTGGTGTAGATTATCTAATCTTGTGATGTTAACAAGAAGAGCAGAAGAAGTCAGAGTTATGGGGTGTGACCCCAGGTGCTGAGCAACCTTACCATAGGTTAAACCTGGCAGTGTTTGTTTGTTGTGCTCCTCCAGCTGATTTGTGTTCTCCTGAAGTCAGTCTGACATCACGGCCTGGTTCCCTGACCGTACACCTGAGTAGGAACCACAGTCTGGCTATGGAACATGAAGACCACGCCAAACACAGGGTCTTCTACGGCCAGGAGGGAGAGCCGCTGAAGGTAAGATACCAGTAGTTTCAGCTTTTATCCTCTATATGTGGTCTGAGACCAAGTTCATATACATCCCATTCTAAAAATAATTTTCTCTGTGAAAGAGCTGATCAGCCATAACATTATAACCACTGAAAGATGATGTGATATAAACATTGTCTGGTTACCATGGTTACTTGTCAGTGGGTGTTATATATTATCTGGTTACCTGTCAGTGGGTGGGATATATTAACTGGTTACCATGGTTACCTGTCAGTGGGAGGGATATATTATCTGGTCACCATAGTTATATGTCAGTGAGCAGGATAAATCAGGCAGCAGGTGACCAAAGTGGTCTAAGGAAGGATCACTGAGGGTGATGGGGAGAGAAGGCTAGCCCGTGTTGTCAGATCCCACTTGAGATGAACTGGAGCACAACTGCTTAGAAATATCATGCTGGTTCTGACGGAAAGGACTCAGAACACACAGAAACATCACAGCGTGCTGTGTGGGGGGCTGTGAACCATCAGACAGGTCAGAGGAACCTTATTTGATCAGTGAAGACTGAAAACAAAGATGTTTTTGCTATATAAAATTTTATTTTATTTTATTTATTAAAATTTTATTTTATTTTATTCTGTTCCTTCTTCTGTTCAGAGGTTTAGAGAGGATACGGTGTCTTCAGTGTCCATCCTTGGGCTGCAAGAGGGACATCGGTTCTGCGTTAAAGTCCAGTATGTCTACTTTGATAAACTGGTCAGACTGCCCAGCTGTCCCCTGTGTGAACTCATCCCTAACACGGGTCAGAACCTGTTTGTTGGCTGCAGACAACTGTTATTATTGACTAGCATCAAGTGCTAACTCATAAATGCTTAAAATGGTCTACCTGGTTTGTGTGTTTCAAGTTGAAAACTCAGAACACGTGTGGATCCTACCAACCCTGATACTGGTCCTGCTCATCCTGTCTACTGGAATGTTCTACGTCCTCGTCTTTCACCGTAGGAGAATCAAACACTCTCTGCAAGAGTCTAGATACCGGATCCCTGTGGATGTGAGCACCAACACACAAACACACTCACCCACCACCTAGCATGTCAGTCCTCCTCTTAAACCAGTCCACGTCGGTCCGCGTCTCGAACAAGTCTTTTTTTCTCAGATCAGTCTATGTCTCAGACCAGTCCGTTTCGGCCCGCCTCTCAAACAAGTCTTTGTCTCAGACAAGTTGGTATCCCCGTGTCGACCCGTGTCTGAGAGCAGTCTGGATCTCAGACAAGTCCGCGTCGGACCGCATATAGGCCAGTCCGTGTGGGTCTTGGTCTCAGACCAGATGAAAATGTTTTAATAATAATAATAATAATACATTTAATTTATAATGCACTTTACATTTGGATCAAATCTCAAAGTGCTAAATGAAGATTTTAGAATGAAGATCGACACTGGGAGTAAATATCCGAACATCTCTGACAGTTCTTCTCATCTCTAGTTCTTGCTGGAGACGTTACCAGAGCATCACCCTCCCTTCTCCGCCTGCAGTTCCTGTGAGAAGCCCTGTGATGTCATTTCATCTATCACACCACTGGAGGTCATAGACTGAGGCTCCACCCCACCATGTTCTGCCTGAGGACAGAATCTCTGCTGTGGTGGATTTAGAATCAGGGCGAAGGGGACAAAACACCACATGAGGAAAACAGCCATCTTTGCAGCACAAGCAGTAGCTTTAAAAATCTATTCTTTGACTTTTTAACAGCATTATGAATCATCTGAGTTCCCTAGGCATGTCGTGTTGCTGCTTCCAGAGCAACAAGTCTAGAAGAGTCCAACTCCTCTCTCAACTTAGCAACTCCACGGAGGAGCTGATGGTTTGCCTGCTGAAGGGTTTCTTTATAGTTATTTTATCTCTCAATAAAGTTCTGTGGTTATATATGAATGATATCCGGAGTTAACCATGTATTTTTTTTTTTGGGGCCTTCGCGTGCACTTAGTGCCCATAAATGAAAAAAAAATTCAGTTCAATATAATTCCAGCAGCTGAGTTCCATGTCATCTGTAGTCTTTTCAAAGTCTTTTGTTTAACACAGGTAAAAACTCGTACAACAATAAAGGCGTGAGGAGAAAAAAGAATGGTCAAGAGTTCTGCATCAGTCTGATTTTAAATAGGTCTATTTTGTCTTGTGTGATGTGTCCTGTGAAGAATTCTGTACTGTATCAGCTGTACGTTGGAGCATTTGTTCATTCATCTAAAGGAATTACAACAGATTTGCATTCAAAAACTTTGGTCGGGTTTGATGGATAAATCCGTTTCCCACTCTGACGGTGGGAAAGAAACAGTGAAATCTGTTGGCATACAAATACAAATATTTTGGATAATAATCTGGGTGATGAGAGGTTAAGAAGATATTTTAACCTTGAGGGGAGATTTATGTCCAATTGATTTTGACTATATCTTGCTTGAATTATGGATTTAAGTTCTGGATATTCAAGGAATTTCTTAATGCAGATACCATATTTTATCACCAGCTCTTGAAATGGGCCAAAACTACTACCTTGGATGATATGTTCCAGATATCTTATCCCTTTATCATACCAAGATGAGAAGTTTTATTATTAAGTAATTTTTATTATGATCACAATAACACATGGTTACCTGTCAGTGGGTGGAATATATTATCAGTGTTCCTTTTCTGTAGTGCTTAGAACCTGCCAGAGTGGTCTTATGTCGGACCACCAGGGTCATTGATGGTGGTTGGTAATGGAGGTTAAACCCATGTTGTTTAATCCCACAGAAAATGTACAGGAGCACAGACTGCTGAAAAAGTCGATGCTCGTTCTGACAGAAAGGAGTCGGAAAACACAGCGACATCACTCTAAGGTTAGGGACTAACACCTGCACTATCAAGTCCAGCACCGGCCACATGCAAGGATCAGGTCCAGCACCGGCCACGTGCAAGGATCAGGTCCAGAACCGGCCACGTGCAAGGATCAGGTCCAGCACCAGTCACGTGCATGGATCAGGTCCAGCACTACTTACATTCAGAGAGGCTACAGTCGCATGGCGGTGACAGTGGCGTCTCTGCAAACGCAGATCTACGGTCATTGGTCCCTTATGAAACTACCTTAGTTAGAATGAATCACACAAATGTAGATTCAAACTACTGACCATTGATGACAGCAGCAGGGAAGTGCACATATATTCACTGTGGCAGTCAGCATCCATTCTCGAATGAAACCGACAACCTACTGCAAACACAAAGCACGGCAGACAATAAGAATTGGGCCACATTCACCAATATCTTACGAATTTTCTTAAATCTGTTCTTCAGAAGACTCGTAAGAGAAAACCTACGTAAGATTCATGAAACATTCTTATAAATGCCAAATAGTTTGAAATTTGTGTTCTTAACTTGGTGAATGCCATTCTGCAAATCTGGCGGAAGCTTGTGTCCCGCCCATGCCTATAAAAGGGCATCTGGCTACAGGTCCGTGTGCAACAAGACTTCCACCGAGATTGCAGAGGAGAAAATACCAAAGAGAAAGTGTAAAGCCAGCGCAGCACCGGAATCCAAATGTAAAGAAATATCATCAGTTCTGAAGTGGAGCTGTTACTGCAGGAGTTGGACAGCCACCGGGTTTCCTTAGTGTCAGTAGCAGATAAAACAAATAACAGTAAGAAAACGGGATGTTGTGAAAGTGAAAGCTGCATCTGGAGGGGGGCACACAGGGACCCAAAAGGGACACTAACCCTGTACCAGCACATAATGGACCAAAATATTTATGAACAGATACACAGACACAACCTCCCTCTAAGGCGCAGCCGTGCCTTCCTGCAGGTCTGATGTCACTCTTACATCAACACTTAAAAACATTAAAGGACATCCGAAACAATAAGAGGCTTTTTTTTTTAAGTGACGCGTTTTTGATGAATTGTAAGCTGAAAAGGTATTTTAAATGCTTTTCTATTTTTTTGTTGTCGAACTCGAACAGCAAGTCCTTTGTTTAGCGATTTATTTTAAAATACCATAATTCTTGGGTAAATAATGAAAGCTATTATTAAAACTAGAAAAATATCATTGTAATGAACATCCTGTGTTGTACAACAGTATAATTCAAGAAAACACGGTTAACTGACTACTTTTCAAAAAAAACGTGGCGTCACTCAGATGTTGGTCAGAGGCTCTGAATGTTCCTAGATTCTGTTCTGACCTAAGAACTAACCCTAAATAGGAAAACATTAAAGAATACTCGTAAAAAACTGCCTAAGTGGGGTTTAAGAACACATGTCTTGGTAAGAACGGTTGTTGAATGAGGCCCAATAATTTCACGTCTTACCTATCCACAGACAAAAAGGTGATGCAGATTCACCTGATAGCGCTGCAGATGTTTGAAGGTTATTCTGGGG
This sequence comes from Lophius piscatorius, assembly GCA_009660295.1. NCBI lineage: Eukaryota > Metazoa > Chordata > Actinopteri > Lophiiformes > Lophiidae > Lophius > Lophius piscatorius. The sequence goes on along the minus strand of VRLP01004223.1, from coordinate 34,579 downwards.
ACGCCATTCACTGAAAATAATCACTGGGTGGAAGAGATTAAGATAAAAATATCAGATCATTAATGATCATCTGCCTCTGGTTTAATCAAGGTCTGAGACATGTTGGTCGCAACCTTCAGACCTTACCAATCATCCAGAGAGCTCTACCTTTACAGGTGAGTTCACCTCAGTGATGCTGATAAGATCAACTTCACGAGGAACCAGATATGGGTAGCAGATCGGTACCGAATGCTGGATAGGTGGACATGATTTTGCTCCAAACTTGGTTTAAGAGGTCTGATATAATTCTCTTGTGATGTGGAGATAAAGGCGTGAGATAAATATTTGCCAACATGACCACTCCTGGCTTCCAAACCTACAGCTTCACCAACGAGCGCGATCCAACGACAGTTTAAGGACACAATAGTCCTTATGAAGAATAGCTGCTCATTGGCACGTCACACTTCTCTTTAGACTGGTTTGGAAACTTTATTGAGGACCTTGCGGAATATTGATATTCTAAATGCTCTGCCCACACCTTTTGCTGTAAAGCACATTAGGAACTCCCCACCGCCTGTGGTACAACTGGATGCTGTACAATTACGGAACTTTGACGATCAGATAGCCTCGTTTATATCCAACAGATAGCAGACAATCAGAGAATGAAATGTCTGGTGGAGAAAGAGAACATCCAAACTCCACACAGAGAGGACCCTGGTGGCTTTGAACCCGGAACCTTCTTCCGGTGAGCCACCTTCATGCAACAGAAGCCTGAACACCAGATAAAAATAACCCCAGTAGATTGACTACTATCTGTTGTTCGAGTTACGTTTGAGACGTTTGATCTTCGTGTGCAGAATTTTTCTTTCAGTAGGAAATAATCCACAAGGAACCGAGTTCCAAACACTCTGAGAAAAAGTAACGGTAAAATCATCGTGTTCTTGAAAAAACAGGGAAAACATTCAGATGGTCACCATGACAGATTTTTTAATTTGTTTTGTAACTTTAAGATTCGCTGCTCTGGGCCATAATTGATCAGCGTAACTTTGAATCAGTCGTTTTTAGATCAATTTCAGATTAAAAGGCATTTAAAAATAAAAAAATTAAAGTAAGACGGGGCATTGGGTTCCTCGGTCATAAACATTTAGCCCCACACCTCCATTAAAGGCACAGTCTGTAAATATTAGTGGTACCTATCTGGATAAATGGAATATTCAACTATGAATTGGTCAGTGAATCATGTGCTGAAAATAAGAACCACTGAATGAGTCCTTTATTTCTCCAGAGGGGGCGGGTCCTCTTCCATGGAGCTGCCTTGTTTCCACAACAGCCTAGAAGGGACAAACTGAAGTCTGGCGCTAGAGAGGACTTGTTGAAGTGGCAGCAAGACGTAGAAACACTTCACCTCTCAAAACCAATAAAGAAGAACAGGATGAAGAACAAATTGAGGATCACTTATTTTTTAGCAAAGGAAAAAAGGAGGGTCAAACCTCCCTGATGGTGCTAATCCACCTGTCTATCTTACTCGTTACTAAACCAGTCAGTACCGGTACAACACAGCCACATTAGAAATGACCGGTCCGGCGTCCGACTCGGAGGTTACGGGAGCAAACTTCGGGGTTGTGCTTTTCAACTTTCATGTCATCATTCCCACACTGCTCCACAGAAGAGGTGAAAATAAAAATAAAGTCTTTATTCAGCATGAGTGAACCAGGATGTGACCTCTTCCATAGTGAACATAATTTCCATTATTAATAATCATTTAGCACCTATTTTAGAAAAACTTCTCCCCTACCAGAACAGAACCGCATCAGATCACAGATCAAATGTGCATAGAAATAAAAAACAATAAGCATAATGAAGACACTAACTATGACATGCACAACTTTAAGGCCCCTAAATCGCATGTTGCACTGGAAAAAAGCAAAGATGTGGTTGGAGCAGCATCACTGTTTAGACACGCCTCCTCATCAAATAATATATGGAATATTTGTGTTGAGTGTTTATCTCGTTCCAAAGTTCAAACTGAGAAAAGTTGGATTTTGTTAAAGGTAACGTTACTTTAAACTTGGTCATGAGACGCTATTACGTCTAGGAGAGAGGAGGTAGGGGAAGGAGAGGAAGGAGAGAGGAAGCCAGAGAAATTGTGAGTGATCATAAAGTAGGAAAAAAATGTGAGCTGGGTGAGAAGAGCAGAAGGGAAAAGTAGAGAGTTGACTGATTGGTGAGGATGTAATGACACCAACTGCTACTGACGGAGCAAAAACACACTGGATTTATCAAGAGATCAGGTCAAGGGTACATTTGAAATCATTTGAAACAACGTTGACATCAGAACTTATCAGAAATTTAGATTCTTGGCTCATTTAAGTCACTTAGGAAAATAGTAAACTCATATTTTTACCACACCACTCAGATCATTATTTCAGGTGAGTCAGTCTGATACTCAAAGTGAGCGAATGAAAAGAATCAGAGTCTGTTTACATTCACACCAGTATCCTGGTTCTGATCATTCTGGAGAATGTGCTCAGATGGCTCTGCTGCTTCTAACCCGACATCGCTGCTCGTCTGAACTTCGGAGGCCTCTCAGGTTTACCAAAAGTTGATTCACCTTAGAACCGGCAGAGACGAGAAACGATAACCTGTGAAGGTCCCTCACTATGACGCCACGGAGGACAAGGAGATAGTCCGCCCTGACCGCTGGGAGGAGCTCGTCACGATGGAGGTCAGTGACACAGAGTAGAGCAACTTTCAATGTGAGATGGCATCCTTTTACCGGCTGCGACACAGCGGAACCGTTGATAAGACCAGAAGAGGCAGAACCAGCTCCAGAGATCATCTTCTACAAACAGGGCAGGTCTGAGGGATATTGCTTGTATACAAACCAGTTTGAGGTTGACATAAGCTCCATGTTCTGCTGGAGGGAGGTGGACAAAGCAAAGCTCCTCCAAACAGTGTTTTTATTAAATCACTCAGCGCCTGGCCAGTAGTCCAGGATCCAGGCCAGTCATTCCAGTTCCAGGCCGGTATTCCAGGATCTTGTGTTCTGCCGATTACTCCAGGCTGTATTGTCTTATTCTGGTTTCTGAAATAACGATAAGATGTTAAAATGTAAAACAAAAAGGGGATATTTTAGAAACCTCTTATAACCTGGGTACTGGTGTTCATGTAAACACAGTAACGGGAAACAGAACTCAGATTTAGGTTCAGTCTCAAAAGCAAAGCTGCTGGTAGTCGGATTACTCCTGTGACAAACCATTGGACTCCTTTAAGGCTACTAAATAACGTCAGACTGATTGGATCCCGAGCATCCACGGAACCTCTTATGCCTTCCTTGGTTCTTTTACAAAAAAGGAGACGGTAAAGACGATAACTTTGGGTATATCGGATGCGCGGCACTCAGCAGGTGAAGACCGCACACAGCTCTTCGTCAAGGTGAAACAGTAGGCAGTGTTTAGAGCGTAGACCTTAGAAAATAGCGCCTGGAACAACAAGCTGTGATGAATCTCAAGCATCAGTAGCTTCACTGCTCCTGAAGGCAGAGCTTTAGAGATACATAGTAAGGCAAACTGTGGTTTCAGCTCAATCCTCCCAGCTACATTCACACCAAACGTTCCACAGCCGTCTGAACACCAAGTCCTACTACCCTGGAGCTTTTGGTCTAAACACTGAGCAGACAGTTCCCCAAGATATGTATATCTACAGCTCTGCTCCAGCAGCCTGGCGTCCTCGCATCAGTCTCACCCCGCCTCAGTGGGCTCAGCTGTGGTTAGAGAAGAGGGGCCGTCAGAGCAGACAACAACAGGCCAGGGGGACAAGTGTCGCCAACAGGAAGTAGGGGATTCTGTAGAGGTGGAGTGGAGAGAAGGTCACTGTGGCAATGGCCAGCGGGAGAGGCAGGCTGGACGTCAGAGCCAGGAGTTTGCTGGAAGGGAGGAAGGAACAGAATCATCAGAGGAGAGTGACAGGAAGGAGCACCGGTGTGTGTCGGCGGTGATGTCTTCTCACCTTTGGCTCAGTTTTAATGTGCTGCAGTTAATAAGCAGGATGTAGACCATAATAAGAGGCACCATGTGAGGCCAACATGGGTCAGGATCCAACTGGGTGGAGTACCTGCAGAGGATCACAGCGTAGGTTCATCTCCGATCCCATTATCGCGGTTTCACCATTCTCCAAATTCATGACTCACTTTCACTTCTCAGAGTCACAATTTCATTTTGGATTTTATGCCTTGCCAGCTGTGATTGTTATATTTTGACCTCCACCAAGTTTCTCCCCAGAGTATGTTAGTCTGTTAGTTGGCAGGGGCACACAAAAACCCCTGGACTGATTCTCATAGAAGTTGGGGGGATGTGGCGTGTGACAGGAAGTAAGCCATTCTATGTTTTCATGTGGATCCAGGTAGAGGAGGGACCCAGACATGTTTGTAAATCTGATCTCGTCTATGGTGGGCAGGATGAAGAACATCGGGTCGCCATAAAAGCTTCTCTCAATGGAAAACTAAGAAAATAACATTTATAGAAAAAAATGAAAGATTAAAAAGCATATTATAGTTGCCGTCTCGTCTGATCAGTGTCTCACTGTCCTAAACGTCCCCCATTGGGATGAATAGTTTTTCTATTCTATTCTCAGAGAAGACTACCGCGTAAATCACAGCTGAGTTTTTGCCCCAAGCTCCACCAGTTTTGCTCCCTTACATTTCATAGAGGTCAATCAATCAATCATCAATCAATCTTTATTTATATAGCGCCAATTCACAACGACAGTTGTCTCAAGGTACTTTCCAGAAAGAGCAGGTCTACAGAGACCCAACAAATTCCTCTGTGATCAGAACGTGGCAACAACCTCGAGCAGATCAAAGACTCGAGGTTGGACGGCCTACTGCCATGACCGGGACGAGAGACAGAGACAGAGAGAGAGAGAGACGGGGGAGGAGAAATATAGACAAGGGAAAAAGCAGCAAAGATATCCGCTTTCCTCAACCTCTCCATGGTCGGGTCGCGGCGGCAGCAGGGATCCCAGGCTAATAATAACATTAATATTAATGTAACATTTAGCGATAGCTTATGGGGAAATACTATACAATAATAATAATAATAATCATCATCATCATCATCATCATCATCATCATGGGCAATTTGTGATCAGTGGAAATCGAGCATGTCCACAGCAGCAGACTCAGGATCAAGAGTCGGCTTTTTAAGCAACGGTTTGATTATGGCTATTTTAAAAGGACTTTGGTACTTAGCCTGAATTTAAAAGCAAGATTGATGAATTCTTATAGAGAGTTGGACTAAGGTTAAACTTTCTTTAAGTAGACTAATTGGGACTGGGTCTAGGACACTGGTTGTTGTTTTGGATAAGGAAAGTCAATTGTTTCAGATCAATAGGACTGAAGCGGTCTAGATCGGCTCCAGGCAGGTCAAAGGCTTTTTGTCAAACAATGACTCCTTTCTCTCCACATTCAGGACACCTGAATCAGATCATCTCACATTGGACTCTGCCAGACAAACCGCCTCAGTCTCGGCCCCGCAACGGCACCCCACACACCCCTTTGAAGGTCAAGTTAATTTTATTTTCTATATAGCGCCAGATTACAACAGAAGTCATTTATGCTACCTTTCCTGTATAACAGATTTATACCTTGTCCTTTTATTAAACAAACGAAATAACCTTTCTTTATTTACACAACGGCGTGTCATTTCTGTCTCTACATGGTCGCATTTACAATTCTCCACTACTCACAGACACACGGACAGAGAGCGCGCGATAGAAAATATGTCTCAGCAACCACCTGAAAAGGTTTGTGTCGGTGCCGTCAACTCCCATTAATCCAACAGGCAGTTGGCAGTTCAACTGTAACCTGACTTGTTCAGAGCATCTGACCAACAAGTGGAAACTATTCCTGAATTCAGTGCTTGATTAATGAGTTCCCAGCTCTCACACCTCGTTTAACAAATCTGTCAGTAGCTTTGGAGCCACCAGATGACAAAAACAGAGACGCTTGGTGAAAGCGACCTCCTCGGCAGTAATAAGAATGTCTTCCAATAATTACAACTCTTAGCATCATTCCTAAGATCCACACTCATCAGAAGTGGGACCTCCTTTCATTCAATCATACCTCAGGTTACGGATCCAGTGAATGAGTGACGGAGCGATTAGCATGAGAGGAAGCGTGAAGAGCGCTGACAGGCAGAGATGCAGCTGCAGGTCATCACTCACATCCTGCAGAGCACACTCACACAGCAGGGGGGCGCCATTACATTCCTTAGACTTGCTGAGGGGCTCAGCATCGACTGTGTCGTTCTTCACCTCTTGGTAATTGCGGGGAGCCTGAAGAGACGACAGAACATGTTAAATATTTCCAAACACAATCTGAAAAATATATCTATCTATCTATCTATCTATATATAGAGAGAGAGATAGATATATATATAGAGAGAGATAGATATATATATATAGAGAGAGATAGATATATATATATATATAGAGAGAGATAGATATATATATATATAGAGAGAGATAGATATATATATATATAGAGAGAGATAGATATATATACACACATATATATTTATATATGCATATGTATGTATGAGTTAGCTGCTAACTGCTACGAGAAAGACTTTTGGCTGGGAGCCACTCACATAATATATCATGTAATAATAATAATAATAATGCCACACCCCTTCATCCAGTTCACACAGATGTCTGATTGGACAGTATGACTACCCCAACCACCAACAGAGAGGCAGAACATCCCAGACTCCCCTAGCCCGCCTTAAGTAAGCCAGTGTAAAAGGTTCTAATTCCGCTAAACTCTTACCAGATTCAACATGTGACTCAAACATCTTTCTGTCATCTGTAGCCTCAGTACCTGAACATGCAACCACAAAAGAACAGAGTGGCATGACAGGCAGGAAATACATTGAATCAAAGAATTATTCTAATTATGGAATACTGTTAAAATTACTGGGAATGGCTTTATATCCTAAAACCCACCCTGTAAAGGTGGAGCAGGAAGGCAGCAAAGATTGACAGAGCTCCGCAGGAAGTCCAACCCATGACAGTCAGACACAGAGCGATTAGGAGCTGCGTACACGGACGCAGAGTGCCGCAGTCTCTGGAAACAGATGGTCTGCATAGAAGACAGGAAATAATAACAAGTCAGGAAATCAAGAGACATTTAAAATATTGGCATAATCTCTTCTAGTCATTGGCTATTTCAAGTTAAGCATCACCTGAATGGCATCCCATTAATAACATTCAAACCTCTCCTCAACTATCAGTTGTATCTGCATCATCTTGGTGTTTGTTGACAGATAAGACCTAAAACATTGATTTAAAGTGTCAGTAACATTGTACCTGTTACTTTGAATGAGTATTCCGTTACTATGCGTGAGTAACGTGCTACTATTCATGAGTAATGTGTTAGTATGTGTGAATAATCTGTTACTGTGTGAGTAATCAGTTACTATTCGTGAGTAACATGTTACTATTCGTGAGTAACATGTTACTATTCGTGAGTAACATGTTACTATTCGTGAGTAACATGTTACTATTCGTGAGTAACGTGTTACTATTCGTGAGTAATAAATTAAATGTATTATTATTATTATTATTATTATTCGTGAGTAATATGTTAGTATGTGTGAATAATCTGATACTATGTCGTTATGTTACAGAAACATGAAAGTAACAAATCAGTGAATTTGTTCAGAAACTCTTTGATAACTACTGCATCACATTTGATAGAAGTAGCACAAAGTCTCTGTTCTACACAGTTTCTATGGGACAGAACTAGAGGACTTGGCAGTAAAATACCACCAATATCCACTAGGTGGAGCTAAATGCAGGTTTATGTCACACAAACCTAGGGTTTTCTTTAAAATCTAGCATTGTGCACAGCAGAGAAAATACCTGTGAAGGGGAGCTAACATCAGTGAGACCAGTCTCATGAGAAGACGCAGGAGTATGCTGCCCCAGAATGCAACAGCTGCCCCAAATATGTAAAGCAGGGGAGAAAGGAGGTGGGGCCATTCATCAGCTGTTGTCACGCTCTCTTCAAACATATCAGGAGTGGTTGGGGGGAGGGCATCCATGAGGGGGATCCAGAGGAGTGACCAGACCTCCTGAAACCAGCCACAGCTTGGGGGAAGGGGAGTAAACGGTTTACATTTTATCAAACTGTGTCTGAGGTCAGGTATGAATCTTCAGGCTCCGCCTACCTCAGTAAGAAATGCAGAATGTAAACGGACAGGTTGACTTTATGAGGCTGCAGACCTTTTCCCACCGCCAGGCTCAGATATGCAGGTCGCCTGGACTGCAGGATGGAGGACAACTGCCCCCCACAGGCCAGGAGGAGGGTTACAGCTGTGTAGACTGGAACCATGGGACCACAGAACCTCAGAACCTGTCAGAGATCTACATGTAATGACCACCAGCTGGGTTTACAGCTGGTGGTCTGCAAACCCAGCTGGTGTCAATCAGAATGAAATTTCTGTATACAAACACCCCATTTACAGAAGAGTACAACAGAATAGGAGTTGTAGGGGGTCTGACTAGGACATGTTGATCTGTATTCTGTTGAGTGGGGGGCACCCGAATCAAATTGATTAAAATATGAATTTAGCTCATCAGCCAGATTCCGAAGCTCTCCAGTTTCCCCTGTTGTGTCCAGAGATGACCTTCAGACCTCTCCAGACCTGCCATGTGTTCTTGTGCTGCAGCCGCTCATCCATCTTCCTCCTGTAGTCATCCTTCCCCTCCCTGATCTTCTTCTTGAGGTCTTTTTGGCTCCTCTTCTGCATCACCATGTCCCCAGATCTAAAAGTCCCCTTCTTCTTATTCAAAGGGCCTTTATCTCCGGGGTGACCCATGGCTTATTGTTTGGAAAGTCCATGTAGTCCACAATACAGAGAGTCTGAGCATCAAAATCCTCCCCGTGTGGTTAGAACCATTTAGAATAATAATAAATATCAAGACTCAGCATTAAATTTACTGCTCATTTTGCTTAGGCCTGCAAACTCACAGAAAGAACATGGCATCACACCAAACTTGTTGAGTCCCGCTTAGCATGGCAAGGGCAGTCCTCAGCACCAGCGCGGCCCGTTACTCTGCACTGATTTAAGACCATCAGAATCACCCCAGGGTTCTGTTAAGCTCTGTAGTCAGAGTCAGAGTTCTATTGAGCCGAATACTTGTAGAACTAGGATACATATTAAGGACAAAATCCACAACCTCCTGCCTATAGTTGGTTGTAGTTTACACCCTAAGGGTTAGGGTTCTTGGAAACTACAGATAGACCGGGAGCATATTTAAACTGCTTCAGTCCTATTGATCTACGACAATTTCCTTCTCTCATTTCCTCATCCAAAACAATCACCTGTCTCCTAGACCCCATCCCAACAACCACCTGTCTCTTAGACCCCATCCCAGCTATAACCTGTCTACTAGACCAACCCCAACTACAGCTCGTCTCCAGACCCCAGCTCAACTGGAACCTGTCTCCTAGACCCCATCCCAGCTGGAACCTGTCTCCTAGACCCCATCCTAGCTAGAACCTGTCTCCTAGACCCCATCCTAGCTAGAACCTGTCTCCTAGACCCCATCTCAACTAGAACCTGTCTGCTAGACCCAGTCTCAACTACAACCTGTCTGCTAGACCCAGTCTCAACTACAACCTGTCTGCTAGACCCAGTCTCAACTACAACCTGTCTCCTAGACCCAGTCTCAACTACAACCTGTCTCCTAGACCCAGTCTCAACTACAACCTGTCTCCTAGACCCCATCCCAACTAGAACCTGTCTCCTAGACCCCATCCCAACTAGAACCTGTCTCCTAGACCCCATCCCAAATAGAACCTGTCTCCTAGACCCCATCTCGACTAGAGCCTGTCTCCTGGACCCCATCCCAACTACAAGCTGTCTCCTAGACCCCATCCCAACTACAATATGTCTCCTAGACCCCATCCCAACTACAATATGTCTCCTAGACCCCGTCCCAACTACAATATGTCTCCTAGACCCCATCCCAACTACAATATGTCTCCTAGACCCCGTCCCAACTACAAGCTGTCTCCTAGACCCCGTCCCAACTACAAGCTGTCTCCTAGACCCCATCTCAACTAGAGCCTGTCTCCTAGACCCCATCTCAACTAGAACCTGTCTGCTAGACCCCATCTCAACTAGAACCTGTCTGCTAGACCCAGTCTCAACTAGAACCTGTGTCCTAGACCCCATCTCAACTAGAACCTGTCTCTTAGACTCCATCTCAACTAGAACCTGTCTCCTAGACCCCATCTCAACTAGAACCTGTCTCTTAGAGCCCATCCCAGCTACAAGCTGTCTCTTAGACCCGATCCCAACTACAAGCTGTCTCCTAGACCCCATCCCAACTACAAGCTGTCTCCTAAACCCATCTCAACTAAAGCCTGTCTCCTAGACCCCATCCCAACTACAATATGTCTCCTAGACCCCGTCCCAACTACAATATGTCTCCTAGACCCCATCTCAAGTAGTACTATTTGATAACATAACATACTTCTCAATGAGTACTTTCACATTGGTATTTAGCTACTCTGCTGATAATACTTAAATACTTTTACTTGTATTTTCACTGTGTGGTATTAGTATTTCAACTGAAGTAAAGGAGGAGTTCCTTTCTGTGGATTTTCAGACTGCTCTGTTCTGTCTCTAAAATGTTTTTTGGAACATTAGAAACAAAGACGATACTCTCTGAACTAAAACTGTCAAAGATGAATGATGCTCTTACCTGTCCCAGCACCCTGGGTAACGAAGTCCTTACAGACACCTGAGGTTCAAATCAGAAAAAAATCACATTTATTTTTAATCACATTTCAGCATCCGTCCCGATAATGATTTATTATTGTCAATGTGTATTCGAGATACAAACTTTGAGTATAATCCCTGAGCTCTGGCTTAATCAACCCTGAGATGATACATTCAGTTTTCGGCTCCAGAACAGCTGATCTGAGTTCAGTCAGCTCTAAGCTTGTTAACTCGATCAGAAGCCAACATCAATGGCTAATGGCCGTTAGTCCGATACTGTGATTCACCAAGTTTCCATCTGTGCACACCTCAACACACACTTTGAAACTTGGTTATACAGTACCAGTATTTTAAATGAAATTGAGTTCATAAAATCATCTACACATGTAAATACACCGGGTAAATTGTTATTAATGTTATTGATATGAAACTTGGCCATTCAGCACGAAGATATTGATTAGGTAGATCTGAGAACAACACAGTTTTCATCTCCGAGATACCGAACAATATATTCTTCCAAAGCAAATCCACTTCTGCATCAACCAACTATTTGCATCCAGACGCATGACGAGTCTCAACGCTGACAGGCTTTCGTGTCACCGCTTTGCCCAGAGCTAATTCACAACTGCTCCTCACTTGCATTGACTTTGTGCGTGCTGACGGCGGGTTAAAATTCATGTCTCAGGGAAGGCAGCGTTTCGGGTGAGCGACTGAGGAGGTTGGCATGTAGGACGTTTGAGGCTATAGTACCTTATATTGGCAGTTGGGGGCAGTGTGGAGATGAAAGAGGACGCCTGATGTGTTGTCTGGTCGGCTTGTATGAAGCATCCCTGAGATCTCAGTCACTGATGGAACACTGGCGGACAGAGGACAGTGAGGACAGGAGTCTGCCTAATAACAAGCACCGGCAAAGAAAACTTACCTAACGGTGGTGAGAGAATCCTCCCGAAACCACGGCACATTTAGTATGTACACATTATGAAGTCTCTCTGCAGATAAACAGAGATCATTAGGGGATTTTAGAATGTTCCCTCGTGATCCTGTATCACACACTAACATACCTTTATGTGCTTTACACTGGCTGGAAACAGTGATTCTGAAAGCCTGGTACACCTGAGGACAGGGGTCAAAGGTTAGAGATACAGCACAAACAGATGCAAGTCCAGAGACTCATGAAGTGAAGATACCTGGTGGAAGTGCTGCAGCTCGATGGTGTGAAAAAGTCCAGAGGAGTTGATGGTGACATCACTGACAGTCAAACCTGGAACAGTAACAGTTATTCAAGAGTGTGTGTCTTTTTTTTTTCAGCATGGTGTTAGAGAATCAACAGTGAGGAAACTGACCGAAGGACAGGACATGTGGGACCGGGACAGGAAAGGTCTGAGATTCTTGTCTCTGCCACTCACACTCCACCGTGAACTGTGGAGACAAAATGTTTTAAACAGTCCTGTGGATTCACAATGTGCTCTAAAGTGCTATTCTAGGAGTGGTGCAACGGACCATGCTTCCTCTACCCACCACCCGCAGCTTGTCAATAACAGTGTGAAAAAGTTTAATGGCCACCGGTATTTTTCATGACGACTGTTTAAATCTAATCGCAGAGGCGCCGTTAGATAAGTTGTGAGGTCACGTGAATGAAATCATCCGGAACATTGATTGTTATTTACTGTTTATTTGCCATTCTGGCCATAAAACAAAACAAAAATAGAAACTAATAACTATATGTGTTACCACACATTCTGTAAACAGTTATTTACAAGAACCTACATTCTATTTTAAAGAGAAAAACTGGAGCAAAGAGGAAGTGAACCTAGACATTCAAAAGACATCTCTAGAGCTCTAAATCTGGTTTATGTGTCGACAGGAGCAGAGGCCCAACATAACAACAAAGTCACCACAGATAAAGAATCATGATTATGACTGCCGTGATAGAGGGCGGGGCTACAGTAAGCTGCTATGACCTCATGTAAAAGCTGACATCCTAATCATGTTTAAAAAGCTCCTGAAGTCATAAGATCTCTTCTGTCCGACGACCATAACAATAAGAATGTTTGATGAGCAAGGATGGGTGGGGATAGAACCACCAACCTCATGACATGGATGATTTTGTACCTGTCTGCCGTTGAGGTTGGAGGCTGAAACAACCAGGTGAGTTACCGAAGACAAGTCTCCGAGACTCAGAACCAGGACCTGAGGAAGACAAAAGGTTATGAAGAACCAGCAACAGCTCAGGGTGGATCGTGTGGAGACTTTTTAAGGGTTATTAATCACCTTGTATGGCGGGAGAAGCTCCGTTCCCATAGATAAATCTACCGTCTGCGAACTGGCAAATTCAAAAACGAATGAAACACAATCGTCAAAATTAAAGACAAAAGATGAACGTTTAGAAAAAGAAATGGCAGAAAGATCAGGACAGTCAGTGAATTTTATTTATATAGCCCCAAAAACAACAAATGTTATCTCAAGACACTTTCCAAAGACAGCAGGGGGTATTCCAGGAAGCAAGTCTGGGTTTGCTGAACCCGAGACGAAGAGTTTTCCGTTCTAGAAATCGAACTAAGTTTAACTCTGAGACAGTTACCGCGGTAACTTACTCTGTGAAGCTAATCTGCAGGCTGAAAGGTTTGGTTCAACAAAACCTGCGTTTTTTCCCCCGTCTCCTTCTTCTGAGCCTTAAACAGAGCTTTGCATATTTGCTAGTGGGCGCATAAAAACCTCCTGCTCAGATGGCGGTAAGATTAGTGCAGATTAAGTTTCATTGGCTGCCACGACCAGCCTCTCTCAACTTCGGAGTCCCGCGATGATTTCAAGGGGTCGCCGGATGATTGTGGAAAAACTATAAATTTACATAATAGATATTAAATTACATGATTTTAAATAGGGAGTGGTTTTACTTGTATTCTGTTTCATTATTTGTTCAGAATTCAATTTACCGACTGAGTTTGTATGAGTTGAATTGAACGCGCGTGAAATTCTCTTCAGACACACAAAGCAGAAAAACAGAAACAGACATGCGTTTTGGCGCTCATGATGTTTTAACCAGCAGGTTCGCTGGTTCGCTAGCTGTCGCATGGATAAAAAAATTGAGCGATGGCTTCACAGAAAAAGTGATCCAGCTCAAGACTTAGGTCAGCAGGAACTGTCTCAAGGTGAGACACATGAAAGCCTGACAGTACCACTACCTGAAAGGCGCCGGTGCCGGCAGATATTTGAGCTGTCGATTGTCAGTGACAGAAGAGGACACGAAACGCTATTAAGTTACTAAAAGTTACGAAATTAAACAAAATTGTCATGAAAAACAAATAACTATTGAGATGTTTGTACATTTATTCATATCATTCAGAAATATCGCTCAAGATCTTGAGTGAAGCTCATCCACAGAGGCAAAGCTGCTGCAGTTCTCTTTTATCCAAAACCTTTTCTCTCTCATACTTCTTGACTATCGCTTCACTTAGTTGTTGTTTTTTCGCTATCTTTCGATTTCTGCATTCAGTGGACTGTGAAATTAGAGCCAGAGTTTTATTTACAACCATGAAAGGAAGAAGAATAAGAAAACAAGTGACTTTCTCAGTTGGTCTTCCAGTCGATCTGCTCCGCTTTTGCTTTCCTCACCCAGTGGACAGCGCTGTGTCTGTCCACAGTGGGACGGAGAGGGTAAGGGAGAGCGGGGGCGTGCACGGTGGTTGTGGGGGGTCTCGAACACCAAGGAAAGTTATCTTGGGGGTCGCGACTCAAAAAAGTTGAGAACCGCTGGCCATGACAACAACGTCGTCGTCTCCTTGGTTGCCATGGTGAATCACAGTATCTGAGCTCCATCGATGATGGCTAGAAAATTTGAGTTTGTTAAACCTACTTCCCCGAAATACACCTCAGGTCTAGATAATCCATAAATTTGACATGGAGACGAGAAAAACTAGCTCTAACAGGCAGAAACCTCCAGCAAACCCAGACCCAGAGTGGGCCAAGTTCTGTTAAAGCACTCAACGGATTAACGATGAAACCATGAACTTTCTTTCCGACTTACCAGGAGGAACCGTTCTTGTGAACGCAGCCATACACCCAGCTGCTCATTTCCTGTTGGACAATAATGATGATGTCAGAATCATGTTTGTCTTTTCTTATTTTGAGTTTATAACGGCTCTGATTACTCATGTCAGCTTCATCGCATCATCTCCACAAGGCCACATGCGTGACTCACTACACTGTCACCAGTGAAGGGGATCATCGCAAAGACTGTAGCTCAAACCTAGAGGGACAATAACAGATTAGGCTGAACACTCACCAGGTTGTTGCTCCGGCAGTAAAAATGGCTGTAAGCTTTCCGGCGACTCGACAGGGCAAACAGGAAGTACTTCACCTGTCCTTCCTGTAGACGGAAAAGAACTGCTAATATCATCTCTGTATGTATGAAGGCTTCAGTTTCTTAAATCATGAGTCAAATAACTATATCTCTGTAACACTGGATTTCTCTGTAGTACATCAGAAAATGTTTTACCTACAATTAATTCAGTAAAAAGTTAGGCAGTAGCAAATGAAAAAAAAAGAAAAAATCAACAGAACCCAGCTTTGACTGTAAAAAGGAGTCCATTCCCGGATACACGGATCAGGGAAGAGTCTATTCTATTTTAGAGCCGACCTGGACAGAGTTGTATCCAGGAATAATTTACCATCCATAGGTCATCATGCAAAACAAAACATGAAATACTGAGGTACATTTCATTGACAGACAGGAGTTATAAAAGTTGTACCTATCTGAGAAAAGTTACATTTTCAAATAGATTTCCTTAATGATCAAAAAGGAGATGGGAGATATGAATAAAAACAATTTTTGGAAAACAAACAACAAAAAAACATTAGTTTTCATTTATACCCCAAATCCAGCTCACAGAATGAACAGAAATCTCCCTGTAACCCTGGAAACAAACAAAATGGTAAAAGTTCCTTGAGAGCAAAAGACACCACTTAGTTCCCATGTGTGAAAAGTTCCATGAAAAATGTTAGAAGGGTTTTTTAGATGTTCTTCAGAAAAGAAAGAAACAACCAGAATGATCTTATGTCCAGGAAGGGGTAATTATGAAAAAACATTCATTCATTATCCATAACCGCTTATTCTGTTCAGGGTTACAGGTGCTGGAGCCTTTCATGAATACATAAAAACTGTAAATAACAAAAGACTGTTATGTGTAAAGCTTAGTTAAAAAATAGTGACTGGATTGAACGGGACATTCCTACACGCCCCTCCTCACTGAAGGATGCGGCTGATATTGATGTCCCATAAATATGGATCTACAGTGTTTCACAGGTGATCTTTCATCAGCTGCTGTAGGTGTAACAGACATGTAGGATGATCGGCCATCTTTACCTTTGGTGTGCTGTAAGTCAGACGCAGTGCGTTCACTTCACTCCATGAGTCTGAAAAATCTGCAAAACAAAAAAAGCATTCAGATTTTACAGATTCTTTTACCTTTTCATCTCAGTTTAATCGAGCACATTTTGAGTCGCGGTTTCTTAGTGGGAAATGTTTGGCACTGAACCTAACCTGATGGAGCAACCCGTTTTCTGTTGAGGTCTGTTATGCTCACAAATTCCACTATATGCACTGTGTGCTTCAATTGTCTACCTTCCATGCTCACGACCCCCACAGGAAATTAGCCGGAAAATTTCCCTCCAGGTATTAATTAGATTAGATTAGATAACCTTTATTAGTCCCACAATGGGGAAATTGCAGGGTTACAGCAGCAGAGCATGTTACAGAATAAAATACAGAATAAAATACAGAATAACAGGGCAATATGTGCAAATAAATTAAGTTAAATGTACAGTTGACGGGAAGTGTATTGTCCCATAGTGAAAGTGCAAGTGAGGTAGGTGTGTGTGTAGTTGTGTAGGTGTGTGTGTGTGTGTGTGTTGCTAACAGTAGCAGTAGTAGTATCCTTAATTGTAAGGATTATACTCTTTTTGGTATATTATAGCATATGAGATGTAACTGAACAGAATTATGTAACTTGATACAACCAAAAAGTAATAATAAGAGTCAAATAAATTCTAAAAACGCGGTTACAAAATGGCTAATTTAGGATTTTATATTGACGTCGGTGACTTGAAGCTAATTCAATTAAAATTGGCAGTTTAACGTAAAATACGCAAATTGATTATTCATTGTTGTCATTATAATACATTAAATGTAGGGCTGGGTGATTAATTGTAGAAAGTTTGCAACCTTGATTCAAATGTATTTACCATCCATTTCTGAAGCATGCCGATTCTCCAACATTGAGCAGAACTTTCTAGCTTAGCCGCAACTTATGTTATGACAAGCAAGATCTGGGACTTGAGTATGGTCTAATGGGTATGTTTTATCTGAGCCTTGGGAGCTGGTAAAAACTATGGGAAGTGCTATAATTAGATTTAGCTTGCCTAAGCTAAGCAAACCTTAAAATCCTGCCTGAAAGTTAGTCTTTTAGGTGTACCGATTCTGTGTGATCAATGTTTTGACCTTTTAATTATTTTCATCATCTTATTGCATTCTTTTTACAAATACATCGATATTTATAATATCGGAGCGGGTTTGCGGGTTTCGTCTAACACCAACAGGCCAGGGCTGGTCCGGACGTAAAAAACAGAAGGCCCATCGGGTTTGGGCCAGGAACGATCAATGGTCTCTCGGGTTCGTTCCGGGTTTAGATAAATATTTAAGTTTGGCTGTGTCTCGTCAGGGACAGCCGAAGTCGGATTTGGTGCCGATAGCCAGTTGAAAATGATGCCTTCAGGATTTCACAGTGAAAACCCACGACAACAGTAAAATGAATGTAATGGATCTACTGTCTGTGTCTCTGTGTCGGCCTCTTTAACTTCTCAGTATTGGAGGTGTTTTATGCTTGACATCGAAATGAGTCCCTGAAAGCAGCACAGGCTGCGTTACTTTTCCAGTAGTAAATTCTCGAGTTAAACCATGGAGGACTCAAAGAGAAACATGTTTTCGGTAAAGTTTAAAACTACTGAAAACAACACAGGGAAACCGATAGTTTGTAGGGATTGAGTTCTGGATTTGGAGGTTAACGAGGTAGCTCATCAACGGTAAATCTCCAGTTTAAGTATAAGTATGAGTGTTGATGACCGTTTTTAATGTTTATGTTTGATGGGTCTAAACACCAGGACATGAAAACAGAAGGTCTGCTAGATTTGGGCCGAGCTCAGTCAGCAGTCTCTCGGACTCTGTCGAACCTGGACATAAATATGCAATCGGGCCGCCCCCTGGTGTGCAGTAGAGCAGTGGGAGTTAACCCCTTAAGTGGTTACACACAGACGGTGCATGAAGCTTTATTTTTTTAATGAACATAAAGTGAAATATGCTTTAAACTGAAGATCGTGGAATCACGATCTAGATTCTGAGCAAAAATTCATCAATTCTCATTTTAGCCAGAATCACCCAGGCTTAATTTAATATAATTTCATGAAATACACGGTGACATAATCACAAGTATGATTTTATTTACTGTCTAGAAACATGCTTGAAAAAATAAAGAAACTGTTTTTGTTAGTGAGGATATCAAAGGGTTAATGCTATCAATCAAAACTAATGTCATTCATTTTCATTTAATAACACTCCATGCCAGGATAAAAGGTGTAAAAGGGGAGATTTCTGGGATTGATTTAAGAAATTAGAATTAAAAAAAAGTAATATAAGATCAGAAGATAAAAGAAAACTACAAAAAGTAGGGAACTAAAGTTAAGTCAAATGAAACTCAAGCGAGAGCTTCAAAAGAGCCACTTCATGGGCACATGAGGATGTAAATACATGGACTACATTTTAAAATACGACAAGAAACTTCATCGAAGTACACAAACTGTGGTCCTAGTTGTATCATATGGTTCAGTACGCTGCTTTTAAAGAGGGAGACGACTGGAGGCTGTTTCTCTATGTGATGAAGAGCTTCTTCTTACCCAACATGAAGATGGAGGGGTCGTGACCTTCTCCCAACATCCTGACGGGGTGTCTTATGAAGTGGTAGTTCAGTACAGACATTTTCTTCCCCGGGTTTTCTGTGAACTAATAAGAAAATGCTGGTCAGCTCGCCGACAGAGAACGTGTTTACCGGAGGTGTAATATTTCATGTGATAGTCCCCTATATCGTATCCTGTCTCCTAGAATTCCTCTCAATATTTCTACCATTTACACATGAAATGTTTACAATTAGTGTATTTACATTTGTTGGTCTGACCTGCCTGGTTTCAGGATCGATGAGGTCGAAGAACGCTCTGACAGTAGCAAGAACAAGCTCTTTACACCTGGAAAACAAAAACTCTTTTATAGCAAATGTATAATATTATACACATACATATAATACGTTTTTATACAGGCTGCCACCACCACCGCTGTTTTTTCCTCCTTATTGGTTATTTACGCGGCTGTATTTGCACCATGTACATACCTGCTGCTATGACACCTTCATTTCCCCAAAGGGATTAATTAAGTTGTCTATGTATTGATCTAAAAAACATTTCTCTCTTTTTTATCAAATTGTTCCCGAAGAACAAATAAAGTTAGTCGAATCTCAAAGAAATAATGAAATGAAGTTCTACATAAATATGCAGAACACCAAAATATAAATGCCATGAACGTACCAGACGATGGACAGGTGATCCGTGGACACCCAGGTCCTGGGAACTGCAGTCGCCTTAATAAACACAAACATCATGTGAAGAGAAATTCAGGAATAAAAACGATTTATAGAATCCTGATAGACTAAATCAGAATCAGA
The DNA here is from genome assembly GCA_009660295.1 of Lophius piscatorius. Taxonomy (NCBI): domain Eukaryota; kingdom Metazoa; phylum Chordata; class Actinopteri; order Lophiiformes; family Lophiidae; genus Lophius; species Lophius piscatorius. The sequence goes on along the minus strand of VRLP01004223.1, from coordinate 15,048 downwards.
ATGCCTTTATTGTCATTGCATGTGCCACATACAATGAAACTACGCGGTCTCTCCATTTAAAAGAACGACAAACATTCACATCTTTTTACACTACCTCCCAACCCAAAACCCGCCCATAGATTCACATTTACATAAATTTACACCCTCTCCCACCCTCCCTCTCCATATCCCGCACATACTCACCCACAAACACAAGATAAAGTGACATATATAAAGAATTTTGAGAATGTTTGTGGTAGAAGAGGGTCCATGATTTATTAGGTGTCACTAGAACCAATGCACTACTTACCACCAGCGACAACTTATTGGGGTCTCCTGGGTTACACGGTAAGGATGTCAGGCCTGAACGGACCTGGTAATCACGGTAACCACCCCCCACAGACAGAACTGTCACGTTGATGAGCTTGTCGGCCTGGTTCACCCACTTCTGTCTCACTGCCGAGTAGAAATCTACACAGAGCAGACAGCATCAGATCTTGGTGCGACATGTTCCACACCAGAGTTTCCAGACCAGATCCTGCTCCTTACCCAGCAGGTACGGGTCCAGGCCGAGCACCGGGGCCAGGTGAGGGGAGGCCTGGGTGATGATGAGGCTGACCAGGCTTAAGTTGAAGCGGGGTAATGTAAACAGCGCCCGGGCCACTACCCCTCCCATGGAGTGACCAATGAGCACCACACTCTGAGGGGGGATCTTCAGGTGCTGCTGGGCGAAGAAGACCACAGTTACACATCTATAACAGCGACGACGGTTGTCTGGGTCGGGTTAGGGTTATGATTAAGACCAAACCAGGTGCAACTCCGGTATTTGTTCAGGGTTGACTGGCGGTGAACAGATTTCATGATACGACTCATGTCAGCAGATAAACTTCAGGTAAAAAGTTTAAAGTTTTTTTTTTTGCACCTTTCTGATGCTACTTTGGAATTAATTATTTTGTTTCGTAATAATTTTCTGGTCTGACCCGCCACTGAAAGCACTTTATGCCCCGTCGGTCACCGATTCCCCCACATTAGGAGCTAATGCCTGTTCATGAAAAGAGCCAAAAGTAAATAATAATAAAGAGGCACAAAGTAGGAGCAACATGTAATCATCAGGAGCCACAGACTCAAATACTGACCTTCAAATTAGTGAAGGACCACTTCCTGATCCATAAGCGACCATGAGATTAGTGAAGAACCATCTCCTGATCCACAACAGACCATCAAATAAGTGAATCACCACCTCCTGATCCACATGTGACCAACAAATACACTCAAGGACCACCTCCTGATCCACAGACTCAGATAATGGAAGGACAACCTCCTGATCTGGAGACACGGATTAGTGAAGGACCACCTCCTGATCCTGCCTCAGATTAGTAAAGGACCACCTTCTGATCCAGAGACTGAGATTAGTGGAGGTCCTCCTCCTGATCCACAAGCGACCATCAGATTAGTGACGCTTACCGATGAAGCAAGTTAACAGTAGTGCCTTGGCAACACAATGTCAGAAAACATCCAAGGTATGAGATTGATACTTGCAGGATTTGCAACACTGACTTATCATGGCATGCAAGCACGTCAGCAGTGATGGACCACTTCAAGCAGAGGCATGTTGGCTCCCTAGACGAAGACGACTCGTCTCGGTAAAGTGGTTAGTTAGCCAGCTAGCTCAACGTGAAAAGGCATATACTAAGTGTTTTTCTTTGGCTTGACGTTACTATTTTGAGATGTATTAATTTGTAACTGAGGTCGAGGTTACCAAATAACTTTCATTAAATCATGATGATACTCTTCACGTTTTGAATTTGACCCAACTTTACAATCTTAAACATTGCATCATTCCAAATAACGGCTGAAAGTGTGCTGCCGCCTGCCGAGCGCACGTGTCTCTGTGTGTGTGCTAGTCGCTTTGAAAGATATAAAGAATAATATTTACTTAAATTTTGGGAGAAATATGAAAAGCATAATAACCCAACACTTTTTATTGTGAAAGAGGGGCGACATTTAAGAACACATTTTACTGTCTCCTCACCCTTGTAGAATCAAATATGGCTTCAATGAACATTTTTAACGGCGTATAGGAGTTTTTAAATGTGTAATGTTACTCCTCTGTCTTACAAATATATCTTCTATATCAAAGGAAGTCCAAAGAAGAGCCGGGCCAACATTGCTAGTTTTCTTCAAAGATGCTGGTCAGGGATATGAAACCACTGTCAAGTGAAGGACCACCTCCGATATAGATTTATGGAATGCAGGACAAACTGCTCAGGATGTTAAGGGAAGCAAACATCCCATCATATCCCCATACACAAGTCTGCATACTAGCTGGAAATAAAGCAGAAAGGATGTTTCATTTCTGGAGTACAACAGAAAGAAGTTTTGAATTTAGAAAGGAGCCAAAGGAAAGGTAAATAAATAGATAAACAGCAAATGATGGGAGGTTTATGAAGTAATAAACTTTGAGGGTCGTATACTGACAGCACTCAGAAAAACGATTAAGGATGGAGAGAGTGACAAAGTAGAACTTGAGTTTGTTTGAAGACCCGACAAGAAAGACATGTATTTTATGTTTGCATTACTGACAGGGCAGCAACTCTTTCCCCGGTTTAAAAAAACATGAGTTTTATCATAAACCTCCCCCCCGGCCCTGCATCACGTTGTATTGTATATCAAGAGCTGGTTGATGAGCGCTTTAACTGCCGATACTCCTCCTGCTGAAAAAAATCGCCTCTGCAGCCGTTTGTACGTACAAATATTCCAGGTTAAACCGGTGTAACGTACTGATAATCATCTCCTCCAGGGTGACAGAGGGATTAGTCAATCATGTTCACTGACATATTTTCGCTGAATTCTACGGTGACATTTGAATGCGCTCTTATTTCCCTTTATTCTCTTGTTCTCGTCACTCTCGTGATACGCACAACTCGGACTATAAATGTAGGTGACGACATGTTTGAGATGCGTCTCCAGCACTTAGATAGAGCTGAGAGTGATACCTGTTATCAGCCTGAGCAGATGTTATGTGAGGCCTGACCTTGTAGAGTCTGAGGATGGTCTTAATGCTCTCGTGCAGGAAGTGGGTCTGCCTGAGCAGACTGCCGCCGTAAAGGGCCACAAGCTCCTCGTTGAAGTCCACGGTGAACACGTTGAAGTGGAGACCTCCCTCCATGTTCTCAGCCTTCCTGAGGGCCACGGAACCCAGTGAGCGAGCTTCATGTGGAGGAGGAGACATGTGATGGAGTCAAATGTGTGTTTTCACAGCATGAAATCAAGCCCTGAACTAAAAACTAAGACACGCTTAGCTTACTCCCTGCTGCATGATGCTCATTATGCACACAGCCTTCAACTCATTTCTGATTCTTAATTTGTATTATATTCATATTAATTTGATTCATCACATCCTGAGCTTCCTCAGATCCACAGGTTAGCTGGAAAGAACATTTGTTAAAAACAAAGACATTTTCCTGCATAAAAAACACTCCAGCAACACCCTGACCTTATCTGATACCGGAACCTCCAGCTGATGTGAACTAGGAAGTTTGGAATCCTGTCAAACAACTTCTGTTGTCAAAAGTACATCAGCTGTCAGTATAAAAAAGGGATATGGATGTTAAGGATCAGAGGAGCCACAGTACAACAGAAAAGTTTTAATGTGGCTGTTAAAATCCGACATATCCTGACAGATGAAAGAATCTGACTATCATTATTGGTCAGAAGAAATACACTGCTCAAAAAAACAAAAGGAACTCCAAATCATCTCAGTAGAACAGAGTCAGTTGAACCTCTGGGGATCATTCTGCTCAGTCAAGAACCAGAGGAGACTGTGGATCAGTTCCAGCTGCTTGGGTTCTGATGAAAATGCCACCAGGTGGACAGAAGAGGTAACCGCAGGTCAACCCCCAAAAAGGATCTGGTTCTGCAGGGGGGGGGGGGCACAGACTCATTTATTGCTTCCAGACTGATTTTTCAACCAGAACCAGACTCCTCGAGGGTCTAACCTCCTCTAGTGGACCTCAGCTCACAGCCCGGCGCCATGCAGCTGGACTGATGTTCACCAGAGAACATTAGGATGGGCAGGTTCTCCATTGGTGCTGTTCTCATCTGTGAGGAGAACCGGTTCTCATCTGTGAGGCGAACCGGTTCTCATCTGTGAGGCGAACCGGTTCTCATCTGTGAGGCGAACCGGTTCTCATCTGTAATAATAATAATAATAATACATTTAATTTATAATGCACTTTACATTTGGATCAAATCTCAAAGTGCTACAAAGTAAACACAGATAAAAGCATAAATAAAAAATAAAATAATAACTATATAAAAGCCTTACCAAAAAACCAACAATGCTAATTAAGGTTATAGATTCTGCTAAAAAGGAAAGTTTTAAGTCCTTTTTTAAATGTGTCAGTCGTCTGTGGAGCCCTGAGATGGTCAGGGAGGGCATTCCACAGACGAGGGGCAGCAGAACAGAAGGCCCGATCACCCATGGTGCTGAACAAAAAACCTCACGTGACTTTAGGCAGAATCTTTCCACGTGAGGATTGCCTCTATTCGCACGCAAACCGCCTCAGACTCGTGCTCCGTTTGTGTGGTGCTCACCTGCTTAAGTTGAGCACACAATACATTTTTCTGCAGACAGAAATTCAAACGCTCATGATTGTAGCACAAATATGATGTCATACCAGACGACCTGCAACAGAGGAGTGATGGAAAGAAAACTGGCATGGGAGGAAATTACTAAGTGACATAATATAAATATATTACTTCTGACTTTCTTTGAATATCATTGATGAAAAGTTGGTATTAGTTTTTAACAGATTTTTAATTTCATGTGTGGTCATTTCACCTTGGGATTAATAAAGTTTAATATTATTTAATGGGCACTAAGCGCAAGTGAAAGCAGCAAGAAATTTAATAAAATGTTGGACGATTTATATATTACGTATTTCATCTGCTTGCATGCTGCTTGAGGAATTTGTTGGATCTCTGTAGATAATTATATAAAGAGTTTGGTCTAGACCTGCTCTTTCTGGAAAAAACCTTCAGACAACTGTTGTTATGAAATGGTGCTACATAAATAAAGACTGGTTGATTGGTTAATTGGTTGTAAATATCCTTGTACAATCAATCAAACACTTTACTTCAACAACAAAGCATACACCAACAAATGGCTGCAAAAGCTAGTTTTTATATACAATAGCTTTTACGATGTATGTTTGAGAATTCTAGCACCAGATAATAAAGACAAACATTGTAACTTCTTTCTTCTGTCTAAAAATGATAAAAGCTTGTGAGACAGATTGTGAGAATCAATGTAGTCTGTGGTCCGCTGGGATAGATGGGAATCTCTAGAATGTCGCCTCCTGTCCTCAGACAACCTGACAGAGTAACGCTCATGAAAGAACCTCCAGTCTTCTTCAGGTGTCACTACATCTGTCTCCTTCTTCAGGTGTCACTACATCTGTCTCCTTCTTCAGGTGTCACTACATCTGTCTCCTCCTTCTTCTTCTTCTCCTCCAGTCTGTCTTGTGTCTCCTCCTTCTTCTTCTCCTCCAGTCTGTCTTGTGTCTCCTCCTTCTTCTTCTCCTCCAGTCTGTCTTGTGTCTCCTCCTTCTTCTTCTTTTCCTCCAGTCTGTCTTGTGTCTCCTCCTCCTTCTTCTTTTCCTCCAGTCTGTCTTGTGTCTCCTCCTTCTTCTTCTTTTCCTCCAGTCTGTCTTGTGTCTCCTCCTCCTCCAGTCTGTCTTGTGTCTCCTTCAGGTGTCACTACATCTATCTCCTCTTCTTCAGGTGTCACTACATCTATCTCCTCTTCTTCAGGTCTTCTTCAGGTGTCACTACATCTATCTCCTCTTCTTCAGGTCTTCTTCAGGTGTCACTACATCTATCTCCTCCTCCTGTCTTCTTCTTCTTGTGTCACTACATCTGTCACTTCTTCCTTCCCATGTCAAATTAAATCGAAATACCGATTTGCATCCATTAATTCCACTCACCTTGTTTGTAACTGCCTGCATTTCCAGGCAGGAAGAGGACGGGGGCACCAGTGAGTTTGAGGGCTCTGGTCTCCTGGGCATAGAGACCTTCTCCGTAGAGGTAGAGCCCGTATGCTGGGTACTGTCTGGCCACCCGACGAGGTAGAGCCACACGCTGTGGACCAGATCAGAAACAGTCAGCGTCAGACAATTGATATTTTTTCACACAAGTTTCCTTTCTTAGCCATGATAGTAACTGAAGCGGAGTGAAGATCTACTGAACATCTAAAAGACAACACTTCCACCTCATCTACATGATTCTACGTGACCACAGTTCACAGGAGACAAACGTTCAACATCTGGAACAGCTGATCCTCAGAACACAATCATCCCTCCATCAAGCCTTAAAACACATCATCTGTTTCCATCTCGCACTGTCATCTGCATCTTCCTCTGTTACACTACCCAACTGCATGTCCTCTCGTAACATATACTGAAACCTCCTTTTTTAACCTCCCCTTGGTATGTCACCAAAATTTAATCACCTCTTGGATATGCCAAAACCTACCTCTGGGTAAATTTCATGCAAATGGGTCCTGTAGTTTTTCCGTAATCTTGCTTACAAAATAGAGACAAAGAACTGGACGGAGGTGACAACATGACCTCCCACGGTGGAGGTAAAACTTATCTTAATAGTAAACACATGAGACTCCCCCCAACAGTTCCATGTCCAAATAAAAATTGCATTGTGATTCCACAGTGCGATAAGGCCATAAAATAATCACAATATATGAATAATTCACAGTCATAACCAAACCTAATCTCTAACATACTAACCTGACCTGTTTTTCTGATGAATTCTACCTAATCTAATCCTGACCAAACCAAGATATAACCATGTTGTAATCCTGACCTCATCATGATCTAAAACGAAATATAATCCTGACCAAATCCTGATCTGACTCCGATCTAACCCTTACCTTATCCTGACCTAACTGTAATCTAATGCAGAATTTACTCTGATCTAATCCTCATCAAACCAAGATATAACCCTGTTGTAATCCTACCCACAAACTAATTTTACTCTGATCTAAGACTAATGTAATCCTGATCTAACTGTGAATAAATTGCATTATTATTATCTAATCCTCTCAATAACTAACACCTGTTGGTCTGTTCGTGTTATGTGAGCAGGTGTCAGGTGCTAGCTTAGCGTCAGTTAGCCCACCTGTTGTAAACCAGGCGCTGTTAGCATGATGTCATGTTTAGCATCAAGCTTTTCCAGTAGTTAATTATGGAAGCCAGTATGATGGGTAATACATAGAATAACGGTAATTATCCCGGTACTGACCCGGTACTCTGGGTACTCGAACATGTAAGTCATACTGCAACGGTTCTCCTCGAATCCCATCAGTAACTCCCGCAGGCCGGACACCAACAGACCAAGAGCCAACCCGTAAAAGGTGGCGGCAGCGGCGAGCTTCATGTTTCGGTCCGGACTCCTGGTATCAGGCATTACTTGTATTTACTCTCGCTGTGACCAACTTCATCCTCCTTGCAGTGAAAGACCCCAAGCAGACCGTCAAACTCACCTGCTGAGCCTCATAACAGGCACACCCACTCTACATACGCAGCCGTTATTAGCAGTGTGTCGGTCCAATGAGAAGAAGGCATGTGAGGAAGTAGACCAGTGGCAGAGCAGGCATTGAGTGACGCAATAGCGAACAAGGAAGTGAAGTTTAGCCGTATCACCATCACAAAGACATTATTTCTAAATGGGAAGCAGTAATTAGACTTTCATGACAAATCTTACCATTTTAATCTGTAAACTACACAAACAAAACACAATGCTCAAGGTACCTCCCAACTTTTGTGGTTCTTCGGTGGAAATATGTAAATAGAATAGATGAATAGAAAAAAACTTTATTAATCCCGACGGGGTAATGAAAGCGTTACAGAAGCTCTAACGTTTATAAAGTGACAGCAGTAGTTAGAAAAAAAAGGATGACATATAAAAAAACATACAAGATATACATAAACTCTAAGAAATATTTCAAATATATATATATATATATATGTAGGGAAAGAGTCCAATCTCCAATGCCAAATAAAAGTTCTAAATTAAATTAGTCCAGTCTAGTTGTGGTGGATGTGAAGTGTGTGCGAGGTAGAAGGATGGCCGAAGAGTACAGAGCTGGACTGACAACACCACTGAGTGTAGAAGCTGGACCTCCTGACCAGCCTGTTGAGTCTCTTCCTGTCCCACTCTGTGCTTCCTCCATCACAGCGTAGAGGATTGCAGATGCTACCACAGTGTCTTAGAAGGTCTTTAACAGAGTCCTGAACACTCCCAACTTTGGCCCTTCTTGTACAGGACTGAGGTTGAGGTTAACACCCAGGTATTTGTAGATCACCTGTTCCACGTCCGAACCCTGGGTGTTCTCCTGTGGGTTCTGTGAGGACCTCCTGCGGAGGCCAGTCACCAGCTCCTTGTTTTGGTAAACGAACTGTACTTATGTAGTGCTTTTCTAGTCTGCTTGACCACTTAAAGCGCTTTACAAACACGAGCATTCACCCATTCACAAAATACATTCACACAGACATTGACCCTTTCTCACAGACATTTACCATTCACCGAGAAATGTACCTTTTCACACATTCACACAGATATTCACACAGACAATCACCCATTCTCAGACATTTATCCATTCACACAAACATTCACAAAGATGTTCACCCATTCAAACAGACATTCACACAAACATTCACTAATTCACACAGACATCCACTCATTTTCACAGATATTCACATAGTGATGATAGAGGCTTCCATGGAGGTGCCACATGTTCATCAGGAGCAGTAACCATTCAAACCATCACTCGTTCACACGTGGAACAACCATCAGGAGCAACTTGGGGTTCAGTTTCTTGCTCAAGGACAATTTGACATGTGGACCGCAGGGGCCGGGGATCGAACCACCGACCTTCAGATAAGTGGAAAACCGCCCTACCAACAAAGGTGATTGTCCTCAGACCCGTCCACAAAGTGCCTGATGTTGTGTCTATACTCCTGATCGATCCCCTCCGATATGTTTACTGTCCCTCACAACAAAGTTAAAGAAAATGATGCTCCTTGTTAATGTTTATTGCCTAGGGAAATGTCATTACATTCTGCATGTTTATTTTTTATATTTAATTTGTATTGCACCAATATTTTGTTAAATCCATTGGATGCTGCTCTAATGTAATTGACTGCTAGCCCTTTAATTTTCAACCACTAAATAATAGCATGATCATATAATAATACGAGATCAATTAATGAAACTTGTCTGATTTACTTAATTCTTTAATTCATTTAAATTCTTCCAACAACCCCAGATTTGCTGCAGCTGCATCAAAGTCACAGCAGACTGGTGTCAGCGGGAACTTCAGGGTCAGGTGACAAAATAAGTATTTGTGTGGAATCGAATCTGGAACAATATCATAACACAATAATACTTATAAAATCGGGTGCAAAAAAAGCCCAAATGTAGAAATCCCCACTCACATGTTGTCAGAAAGGATCTGAAATACGGCTATAAATGATCCGGTCTGAATGCACAAACCCTCCAGAGGAAGAGTTCACAGAGCTCATCGCGATTGGATTTCTGTTTTCTAGCTGCAGGGAGGAATCATCAAACACTGAGCTACCGCTCACAGTCCCGACCAGCATCTGACTGCTCCTGTGTTCTATATGGATGCTTTCCTATCGAGGAGATGCATCTTATTTTCCTTTTGAGATATTTTTCTAAATTCAGTGTAATCAAAGAAAATACTGAGGAGATTTAAAAAAAACAACAACAACCTAAAGCACCTTAATCTAAAAGCTTGGAGTGTTCTATCCTGGTGATGGTCCAGTCTGGAGGTACTCCTTTCGTAAACTCTCTTTGAAATCTGTCAAAAAGAAAGATAATTGTCACACAAAGGACTTTTTACCTTCTATTTGCAAAAGGAGTAAGGTCTGCTCACTCATAGTTTGCAGTTAGCAGTCTCTTCGTTTCTGCTTCTCCCTCTCCACCAAAGGCCACCTGGAAGACACGGGTTCCCTCCAGGCTGTCGTCAGGAAGACGTGCGCTTGTCAGGTACCAGAAACGCATCAGAATGCTGACAAACTTCCTCCCTGGAACAATAATACAGACACTGAAATCCATTTCTAACCAGGTAATATAACCTACCCACTGACAGGTAACCATGGTAACCAGGTAATATAACCCACCCACTGACAGGTAACCATGGTAACCAGGTAATATAACCCACCCACTGACAGGTAACCATCGTAATCAGGTAAGCAGTATATACTGTCCAGCACAGAACTGCATAATCTCTTAATAAAATGCTGGCCTATCTGAAATGCTTAACTGACTGAGAGGGGTGACAGAGTGATAGGTGTGAATGAGTGACAGGGGTGAATGAGTGACAGAGGTGAATGAGTGACAGGGGTGAATGAGTGACAGTGGTGAATGAGTGACAGAGGTGACTGAGTGACGGAAAATGTCACCCAGTACAGCATTTACTTCGTTCTGAACAAATCAATCTCAGACTTCAGATGTAGAAAACATTAAACACATATCTGTTGGATACTTTCAGTTCTGTTTTCAATGAATTTGTAGACAAATAATAAAAAGGAACACACAGATATGCCCAAAATGAACCTGTACAATATTTTGGGATGCCATCCTGACCATTATCATCATAGTAGATTCCCACATCTCCAGGCGTGGTGTACATGATCTCATCAGAATCTGCACAGAGCGCCTTCTGCTGGTTCGACGGCAGCAAGTTACACTTTTCCTCCAGTTTTCCGATCAACTGCAAGGAGAAATCCAGAGTTAAACCTTTTACAAGAATTACTTTAAAGATAGTGGTGGTCGGATCAATCTAAATATCGATGCTATCGATACCATCGTTATATCGATCAATACTTCCGTGATGAGATCGAGTTAAGTTTCACTCTCACTTTTTCAATATTCCGTTCACAACTCCGATTACATCTATGATGGCAGAGAGGAAGAGGAGCGTCGTTTGGAGTTAATTTACGGCTGCAGACACAGATACTGCAAGCTGCGATGTTTGCAGGAAACAATTACTGTGACAACACCACAAATTTATGCAAACACATAAAAACACACTCAAAAGAGAACTTCGAACTGCAAACTAAACGGAGGGAGGAGGAAGGGGATCCCCAAACCATAACCAGACCCCAGCACCGAGGCAGAGGTCACTGGCAGAGGAACTGAAAAATATATACCTATATAAAGATAAATACCTCGACCGGAAATATGAATATGGCTGAATATACTAACCCTTTTGCGATAACTGTGAAAGGAACATTATTATTCATATATTTAGACTACATGCAGATAGTGTATAGACCTAATTATTTTGTTATTTCACCTAGGTGATTCCCCAAGAACCATGGATATCACAAGGAGCCCCGCTGGAATGATTTTAAAGGACCTACAACTTCCCCCCTCTGGTTGAAGATGAGGGTTTTAGGAATTTTGTAAAGACACTTGATCATTGCTACAAGATTCCAAGTAGGAGAAATTTGATGGGAGGGAAAATAGCAGCACTGTATGAAGAGTGTCGCTGAAAGGTGAAAAACTCTCTAGAATCTAGAGTTTTTCACCTTTCAAGAAACTGAAAGGTGACTCTAGATTTGCTACCTTTCAAGAAATTGACTCTAGATTTGGTACATCAAGAGTCTAGATGTTGCAAATAGTGCTGCACTCACAACAGACATGTGGACATCAAGAGACACAGAGGCTTCTTTAACCGTCTCAGGCCATATCATCCATGAGAAATGACAAACGCAAGCATTTTTCCTAGAAACCAGAAGTTTTTCAGGAAAACAGTGCTGAAGACATTTGCTGAGGAGTAAAAAGAATCAGCGAGGAATGGGGCATAACTACCAGAATCCAGCCTGTAATCACAGATATGTTTGCTACTGTGCGTAAAGCAGGTTGGGCACATTATCCGTGTTTTGTATACATCCGATATACAGTAAACATCTATATGCATACTGTAAAGGACCAGTGTGGAATCAGTCATCAGCCTGAGAGAGGATAAGATAATAAAATAAGATTAACTTTGATTGTCAACAGTGAATGTGGAGGGGTGGAACGGATGTTTCATGTTTGGACTTTCTGGGCTCCCATACTCACATCTTTAGCCACCAGTCCTTCCATAGCATCAAACTGACACTGTGACAGCAGCCGGGAAACATGGGAAAAAGCCTGCAGGATTTAAAAAACAGAAAAAAAGAGCAATTTTTATTGATGAATCTTGTTGTCTTCCACTAAACATCAGCATTTCTTTACAATTGATGAATTAAGAGCAATAATTATCAGCTCATATCAGACACTGCTTACATTAATTTCTTTTACACTTTACTGTTACATTCTCACTCATTTTAATATTCTATCCTTCATTCATTATGTTTTTTTTTTTACTGCTATTGGAGCAATGTGACTCAATAATTTAATAATATAAGTTTGATTCTGATCTTAAACCTTTCAGACTTTAAATGATGAACATCTGCAACTGTATTATATCCTGCGGTTCTCCTGATTCAACTATCTTTACAGTGTGGTTGTGAACCTTCACCGGTGCGTAAGACCAGAATCCTTCTGCTGTCAACAACAGAACAAACTATGACGTCATCAGCAACGGTACCAGGTGCTTATCTACTAACCTGCTTGGCTCCTTCCGTAAACTCCTCGATGCTGAACTCTTTATCAAAGTAGGCTTTGATCAAAAAGTAATAAATTCGGGTTCGGATCCAGATAAAGGGGTTCGGGATCCCCACAACCACCACCTTCTGGTTCTGGTTCTGTCCCCCCCGCTCCGAGCTGAAAGGCCGGACCATTGCTGTCAGCGCGGCGGGAGGAAATGAAGGTATCCGTGTTTTACCGGACCGGTTCAGAAGAATGTTTTCATTTAGAACCAACCGATAGGAGCTGAACTGGACTCTGGAGCAACATCTCAACACAGGCAGAGACATCTTTAACTTCCGATAAGGACTTCCTCTCCGTCAACATGTATCTTCCGGGGAGAACAAAAATTTTGTATTTAAAATAAAAATAGTACAGCCATGGATTATCGAAATGTTATATATTATACTGAACATATATATTATACATGACATATTTACATTATTTAATATCAAACGAGTTATGTCGTCATTGATTTCCCATAGTGATGATTTTATATTTATCTTTTCTTTGGGGAGGAGTATTAATGTGACACCAGTTATTTACTGCCCGTGAGTACTCAGTGGGGTTACAGAGTGGGACAGACCTTTATGGAGTCAACTTGACGCTGACGTCACCCGTAGTTGTAAGTAGATGGTTGCAGAAAGCCGCTGAAGTAAAGTGTCCATGGGGAGACGGGCGAGATCGTGACCGTGGCTCTCATTCTGTTTTCAGTGATACATAATGAGAAATGGAGCTCCAAGAAAAAGTTCCGGTGTCTGTCTTTACAAATGTAAACAGGGACGTGTTTCTGCGAGATGTTTATCCACAGGTGAGATAAATCTACTTCCTGCCAGTCTCTACAGGAAAAGAATTGTAAATTGTTTTTGTGTCGAACCTTTCATACAGGATAATGCAGTAAAAATCCCACAGAATTCATCTCCTGCTGCGCCCTCTGGTGGTGAGGCACCAGAACTGGACACTCTTTGTCCATCGGTGTTTTCCTTTTCAACCTGTAGATGTTAGTAGTGTTAATTTACGGAAGCGTATTCAGAAACCTTATTTCGCAATTACGAAATAATGAGATGTTAGTTTACTTGCACATTCCCTGTAATGTTAACTGTATCTGTCCTTTCACCAACTGTCTTCTTTGACCACATTCTGATGTTTCATTAGTCTCTTCCACTGTGTTCTACTTAAATATATTGGGAAACCGGCGTTTTATTTACAATGAACTTGAACAGGATGTGCATTTCAATGCTGCCAAATATTTCTAATAATATATTACTTCTACGTTGCTCCAGAAGAATGACTCTTTCACTGCTTCCGCCATTATGTTTAAATCTATGGTACATGCGCAATGATGCGCAGCTGTCCGGAATCAGGATCCTAATAATAAAAATACATTTTACCTATAATGCACTTTACATTTGGATCAAGTCTCAAAGTGCTACAAGGTTAGAGCAGATTAAAGCACCAACAAAAAACATTTTTTTATAATAAAAATGTCTGGTTATTAAAAATGTTGGTTATATTTTTAAAATATAAAAATATAACCAAAAAGCAGCAATGTTAATTAAATTTATAGGTTCTGATAAAAAGGACATTTAAATTCCTTTTTTAAACGTCTCAGTCGTCTGTGAAGCCCTCAGATAGTCAGGGAGGGCATTCCACAGGAGATGGGCAGCAGGACAGAAGCCCTGATCACCCATGGTGCTGATCTTAGTCCGGGGGAGGAGGAGGCGGGTTGAGTGGGTAGAACAGAGGGGTAGATCATGTTGAGGTCAGTGGGGTGGAGGAGGAGGTGGTGTTGAGGTCAGTGGGGTGAGTAGTTCTTTCAGGTAGGGGCGGGCGTTACCATTGATACACGGGTGAGTGAGGAGAGAGATCTTATAATAAATCTTGGTGGAGATGTGAAGACGATGAAGTGATGAAGAACGGGGGTGATTTGTTGGTGTTTACACTGTCTTCAGGATCCTTCAGATGTTTTGAACATACTGAAGTCTTTGAAGACTTTTATCAGGGGTCCCGATGAGGAGTGATGAAGGTCGTTACAGTAATCCAGTCTGGAGGAGACAAACGTTGGACCAGCTTTTCAGGATCACTCAAGGTGAGTGAAGAACGGAGTTTAGAAATATTTCTGAGGTGGTGAAAGGAGATCTTCAGATGTGTTTGATGTGGGATTCAAAAGTGAGTTGAAGGTCGAATCTTACGCCGAGGTCGGTGACTGATGAAGACTGATGAAGACTGATGAAGAGAGGGGAATGTCGTGACCAGAGAAGGTGGTGCTGGTTCTGGAGGAAGACTGGGTCTGATGTGGGGTAACAATTAAAATAGCTTTGGTTTTGGAGCTGTTCAACTGGAGAAAGTTGT
>VRLP01004222.1:12500-52070 GCA_009660295.1 Lophius piscatorius | reverse complement strand
CACACACACACACACACACACACACACACACACACACACACACACACACACACACACACACACACACACACACACACACACACACACACACACACACACACCCTGCAGTGTTGATTTTCAGAGCAACATTTTCAGAGCTGTTGCCCAGGATTGCTGTGAAATGTGGAAAATTCTGCGCCATAAATCCAGAGGTTTCTGCAGGTGTGTGTGTGTGTGTGTGTGTGTGTGTGTGTGTGTGTGTGTGTGTGTGTGTGTGTGTGTGTAGCATGTATAATCACGCGGTCCAAACGTCTGACTGGTAGTGTGTGTATCAGTGTTGTGTGTCTGACGGAGTATGTGTGCGCTGATCTGCGTGTTTGTTTCCAGAGTTGGCCGGCGGCCTCAGACGACTTTACACAAACGGATTTTTATTTTGACGGCCTATTTTTCTGTTCCCGCTCTAACAGCAACGATAGCTTTGGCAAAGTTTCCACCAGCGACACCTTCTCGTCTTTCTCGAGCCTCGTCCGCCACTTTCTCTCTCTGTCTTCACCCCCCCCACCCCCGGACCCTCATCACAATCCCCAGTCTGTTTCTCTTCCCCACACTTTCTCCTCCTACCTTCCCATTTCCTTCTTTCCTCACCTCCACCTGCTTTCCTTCCTCGCCAATCTCCATCTCCGACCTTCTCCTCCATCTACCTCAACTTTGCCAGCAGCATCTCACAGCTGGAGTTTTCACAGCTCCTGTTTCCCACCAGCATGCTAACGTAGCGCCGGACGCCATCCTGCTACCGTTCGCCCTTTTCCACCAAGTTCTTTACAGTTCTGGTTCGGGGCCAGTACCTCATTTGGAACGGGTTCTTTGCCAAAGAACATTCTGGATAGAAATGTTGTTTATCTACTCAATAGAACTGGTGTCATCAGTGGCTGGGGTTTGGATGGTCATAATGAACCAAAACTTTGTGACCGCCGACTACGTGAGTGGACGTTAGCGCTAAAGTTCTGATGGAGCTTTTTGTCGAGACTCTCCGTTGGTTTCGTCCGTATTTGTGGACGTTTTGTAAAATCTTTCGGATACGGAGATAGCTTCAATTCAAATGAGAGAGCACCGATGTTCATAGACATCAAGAAAGTAAGAACTTCATTAAGTACAGCAAAAAAAACCTTTATCTGTCACTTGTCTTCACGTGTATTATTAGTACCGTTGTTTTTGTACTATGTGATCATGAAAGCCTCTTGAGTCGCCATTTTAGTCGTTCTCACAACCTTTGAGCTTCACTACAATCTTGTGGATGTGGGAAACAGGGTGAGCGTCACGTAAACACTGAAGTAACGCCATCGCTCTAGTGCCACTTTGATGTGATCACATGATTCTAGAGCCTCTACGATGTGATGACATGAATATAGAGCATCTATGATATGATGACATAAATATTGAGCCTCTATGATGTCATGACATGAATATAGAGCCTCTGTGATGTGATGACATGAATATAGAGCATCTATGATATGATGACATGAATATAGAGCCTGTATGATGTGATGACATGAATATAGAGCATCTATGATATGATGACATAAATATTGAGCCTCTTTGATGTGATGACATGAATATAGAGCCTCTGTGATGTGATGACATGAATATAGAGCATCTATGATATGATGACATGAATCTAGAGCCTCTGTGATATGATGACATAAATATAGAGCATCTATGATATGATGACATAAATATTGAGCCTCTATGATGTGATGATATGAATATAGAGCCTCTGTGATGTGATGACATGAATATAGAGCCTCTGTGATGTGATGACATGAATCTAGAGCCTCTGTGATATGATGGCATAAATATAGAGCCTCTATGATGGGATGACATAAATATAAAGCCTCTATGATATGATGACATAAATATAGAGCCTCTATGATGCGATGACATGAATCTAGAGCCTCTGTGATATGATGACATAAATATAGAGCCTCTATGATGGGATGACATAAATATAAAGCCTTTATGATGTGATGACATGAATATAGAGCCTCTGTGATGTGATGACATGAATCTAGAGCCTCTGTGATATGATGGCATAAATATAGAGCCTCTATGATGGGATGACATAAATATAAAGCCTCTATGATATGATGACATAAATATAGAGCCTCTATGATGCGATGACATGAATCTAGAGCCTCTGTGATATGATGACATAAATATAGAGCCTCTATGATGGGATGACATAAATATAAAGCCTTTATGATGTGATGACATGAATATAGAGCCTCTATGATGTGATGACGGTCAGGTCGTGCCTCTATGACATAATGATGTGGCTGTAGTGTCTCTGGGTTGTAGTGATGTCATGATATTACACCGGTTCTTCTCTCTTCTTAAGGACCAGCCTTGAACTAGAACCTGGTTTCTTCTGTGTAAAGGACACACTCACATGCACACGCACACACATTCACACACACACAAACTACACGCACAGAGGTGCACATTCACACACTTACACACACACACACACACACACACACACACACACACACACACACACACACACACACACACACATGTTTTCCAGTGTCTACCTCTGGCTCTTATCAAAGCCGGGTGTTGATTGGACGGTGGACATTTAAGCGCCCCACCCTCGGCTATGAAAGGCTTTTCCGCGGTGGGACTGGAGTCTTTCTGTGTTTGTGGGATATTTGTATATCACACAAACTATATATATATATATATATATATAAATATATATATGTATATATATATATATATATTTATATATATATATATATTTATATATATTTGTAGACTCTGGTGGAACCCTGCGTTCGGAGCAGACCCCCATGTTTGTGTCGACCCCGATCCCATCCCTGATCTTCGTAGTAGTTTGTTTGGATGAAGAGTAATCAGCAACGACTGAGGAAGACTGTCAGGACAGGAAGTCTTCTGAGTCCAGGGTGTGTTTGAACTCTTTCAATATTTACCTCAAAACCCTGTTGAATATGTTTTAATGGTGTTTTTCCAACTTTTATACAAAAACAGGAAACTCATTATTAACCCTTTAATGTCCTCATAATACAATAAATTACAATAATAACAATAAATATTTCTACTTTAACTCCACCTGATCAACTCAGAGACTAAATAAACATCTATTTCAAACATTATAAGACAAAGAAGAACGTATATTATATTAAAAAAAAAGAGTTTATTATAAATTAAATATTATAAATTCAAATAATTTTGAGTTTAATGGATTCGAAAAAAATCTTTTTGTTATATTTGTTTGAAATAATAATCATGGTGTTTGAAATAACATGTTGAAAAAAAACCTGACGTATTGAATAGGATACAAAAAAGTCATATATGCAAAGTGGTATTTGAAAAAAAATAGTTATTATTTTATAATAACATAACATTTTATAAATAAAGATTCCAGATTCAAAAACATTGAATTTTCTTTTTTTCCTGGCTCAGGCATCACATGGTCAGGAAGGTGAACACGTGAATCGAAGCTCGGGGTCATGTGCACCCCCTGCTCATTTGGACCTCCACAATGTGAAGCAGGTGGTTTTAATGTTATGGCTGATTGGTCTACATTCCAAGCATGTGTCCCATGTGACATTCTCAGAGGATTGAAGAGAGCTGCTGGACCAAACTGTTGCGGCGCGTAAGCGTTGTGCCGTGAAAAAAGCCATATGGCTTGCAGTAACCCATATATGGTCTTGCTTCTGTGGTGACATCACTCGGGTTTTTGTCGGTACCAGCATCCAAGGAACAACAGAACCGGACCGAATCTACGGGCTTGTTTATTGCTGCAGACACGAGGCTGTGCTCCGCTCTGGAAAAACAAACGCTTTAGAAACAGACCCCCAGACGCTTGGGGGAAAACCCCCTGATGCCCCCACTGCACCGTGAAGAGGGATCAGATCAGAACCAGCATCTTGTTGCTGCCCTCACCACAGACGAGCGGACCTCCAGGGTTCTGGAAAGCTCACGTTACATTTATAATTCGAGTATTGCATTCTTCAATTTCTTCCACGTTTTTGAACGTCGCTTTCACTTCGGAACCGAATAATCCGAGCTCTCGCTGTTCCAGGACGTCTTTAATCCATAAAGGTTTGGCTGTTCCGATCCCTCGACCCATAAAGGTCCGATCGGGGGCTGATTAAGTGATGCGTTGGTCTCGTCTGTCCGCCTGCGTTCACTCCGCACGTGTTTAAGCGAAGCCGTTGCTCAATGGAGAGCGTTCCCGTTGCTGTTATTGTGGGTACGGCGGTGATGTCATGCATCTGAGGAACAGCCAGAACCTATTGCTTTAGCAGACGAGTCCAAACTAAGAACTTAAAAAACCACAATGAGCTTGCTGTTCTCAAACAGTCTCTTAATCTCATGCCTATCATCTGCGGCCATCTTGTGGTCAGCGTTTTGGGCTCTTCCAGCTACGTTTGATGCAGAACCGGGTCGCCAAATGGCACAAGACAGGGGGAACCAATATTTAGGCTCCAGTTCTGGGTCAGTGGGTGAAGTTCTCAAGCCCAATTTTCTCCGCTTTGCTGGCAGTTGACCTTTCTGTCTAATGACTTTCAGTCCGCCGAGGAGGCAGCGAGCTGGCACCGCCGCCGGGCTCTGCCCTTCTGGGAAAACAGAACCAGCTGCTAAACATAACAGAATTCACACATAGATGATGCTCACTGGTATCAGCCATAATATTCAGACCACCATCCTATCAGAACCAGCATGGACTTTTTTTTCCCAACTGTTTATGCTACACTATATCCTCCGTGGGATTGGACCGCAGGGGCTGGTATTATATATAACCCCCCGGGGGCCCGTGCCCTTTAAAGACAATCTTCTGCCAAAAGCCAAAGCTGAGAGTAACGTTTTTCTTTTTTTTATTAAATCTCACAGTATTTAACATTTTTGGGACCCTTGATGGAAGACAATTAAAAGATAATGAACCTTCCAAACAAGTCCAATAAATCTGGGAGCCAAGATCAACTCTGAGAATGATTTTAAAAGGTCAAATCCTACAACAACAAGTCTTTGTTTTATTGTGTGTTTGACGCTAATGTTAGCATTTTAACATTAGCATTAGGTGCTGTTAATCAAACTGGTACCACTTGGATGGATGAGCTAATGTTACGGCTAAAGGTTGGGGTTTAGAGGTTAAGAGGATAAGGTTAGAGTTACTTCAGGTTTTGAGGTTGAATTTGACGTTAGTTGGAATTATTTTGACACCAATGTTACCATTTTAGCACTAGCATTAGGTAACGTTCATTAAAGTTGTACCACTTGTATGGATGAGCTAATGCTACGGCTGAGGGTTGGGGTTTGGAGGTTAGGGTTTAGAGGTTACAGGGATAAGGTTAGAGTGACGTCAGGTTTTGAAGTTGAATATTACGGTACTTGAAAGGATTTTGACACCAATGTTACCATTTTAGCACTAGCATTAGGTACCGTTAATCAAACTGGTACCACTTGTATGGATGAGCTAATGTTACGTCTGAGGGTTGGGGTTTGGAGGTTAGGGTTTAGCGGTTAGGAGGATAATGTTAGAGTTACGTCAGGTTTTTAGGTTGAATTTGACGTTACTTGAAAGGGTTTTGACACCAATGTTACCATTTTAGCACTAGCATTAGGTACTGTTCATTAAGCTGGTACCACTTGGGTGGATGAGCTAATGTTACGTCTGAGGGTTTCTTTCATAGTGGGACCGTTCCCAGCGGAGAACTTTCAGCACATGCCCCACAGCTGCCCACGTATCCAAACCCTACATCCCATCAGATTCCATCTCATGTAAACAGTCGACCTGAAACCTTCTATCGGATTGGAGATAAGTGTCCCCCGTAACCGCGGCTATTGACGAAAGCATCGGCTCGGATCTGGGAACAATTCTCCCAGAATGCTGGAGAAATGGGCCGTCCCGTGTTCAGACAGGTTGTAAACAAGTCAGTGCGACACCAGATTATCTCCACCACTTTATTCCGAGGATTGAGTGGGAATGAGAAGCAAAGAGATAAAAAGCAGGCGGTGCTCTTAAGTGTGGTGGGTCACATTTGGACCGCAAAGAAGGCCTCTTAGCTGTGATGGATGTTTGCAGCGAACAATTTGGGCCATTATTTCACAGTTTGCCTCCATTTGCTCTTCAAAGTGAGTTTGGCTAACCCGAGGGTTAGCTGTAAAACAAACCCCGACGCTTGTCTGGCGGCGTCGGGCCGCTACTACATAAGGAGAGCGCGGCCATTAGCTGAGCTGGCAGGGCGATAATATTAGACAGCGGGATTGACGGGCAGCATTACTCAAATAAGAGCCAGATTGTATGAAAACAGAACATTTCTTTTAATCATTTCTCAGGACTTTGAAGTCAAAATGTGCCCAGAACTGTCCTCAGGGTGGAGGGCTTTGAAAAAAAAACCTTCGTCTTCGTCAATATGATGCAGGGGCTCGTCGTCACACGCACATATTTAAAATCCAAATTGGAATATATAGACATGCATGCAAGCACATGAGAGAGTTTATTCATGTGGCCACACACATACAGCTCACATTCATCATTAGGCAAGTGTAGGCACACACACACACACACACACACACACACACACACGTTTATACACACTTATGCTACAGTGTCGAGCTTTCACTGGCTTAAATATGCAAACTTGTTGTCGCTGGAAATTCTGACTTGTGAGATAATGAGAGAGTGAGAGTCTGTGCGTATAAACTAGCCGGAGTCACGAAGAACCTCCCGCCTCTTTCTGCCGAAACAGAAGTCCCTGGGTTCTGGAGGACGTCCGAGTGTGTGTTAGGTTATGACACCAGCTGGGGTTTGTTCCTGTTTGATGTCATTGGTGTTTTTAGGCTAAAGCCACCAAAACAACCTATTATATCCACTAATGCTGGGGCTTTTCTTCTGGCTGTGGTTCTTTGTATTTCCCAGCTCATTCAGCTCGTCTGACCGGCATCATCCTTTTCCCTTTGCAGTCAGAAAGTGACGGGTTGTTGTTGCTGGAGGCTCATGGATTTTGTACAGATTGGTTTTACAAGCACAAAAGGATCCGGGTTTTGTTGGGTTTATAGCCGCACTATAAAACAATTATCCCGACTATGTTGATCAATATTGATATCGTATTTATTAAAACCAATTCATTACCACACTTCCCTCTTAGCATGAAGGTTTGGGGTTGAAACGGACCCCGCGGGTTCTTTGCGGGTTCTGTTCCGCTCCAAACATCCCATAAGTAAGCCAGAAAACACAAAGCTTGTAATTTTTACCACCTGTAAGGACAAAGTAAGCCGTTCAGTAACTGCCCCGAAAACGTTCAGCAAAACGAAATCACAAAGCCATCGTTAGCAGAGCGGCTAAAGCTAGCGGGAGCTCAGAACCAGCCACCAGCCCTGAAGTCCTTCAACAGAACCAACATGTAAGATATAACGGACTGACAACTACAAGGTTCTGTTTTCACTTTGAAATGTCACGCGGTCCATTTAACAAACGCACAGCGGGGGGGGGGGGGACATCAATTTCAACAGAATACATACACAATGCCCACCATTCTTCTTATTTCCACTGCAATCCCTCAAAAAATAACAGCACTTTAAAAATACATGACTTATTTTTTTTCTATTATTACCATCGGTGCAACATGGATTTCAGTGAATGGTTCGCCCCGACCCTCGCCCAGTGTTAGGATGGATTGGTCCTATCAGGATTGGTTCAGGCTCCAGCCACTCCTCCAGCGACTCTAATCAGGCTAAATCGTTACAGGAAACTGGTTAAATCACGGTTATTCATCACAGTTACTGATTAACGACCCGTCCGACTCTTGTGAGGCTCCATTTTTCGAGGGGAAGATGAAAAGCACTTAATACTTTGTCCAGTGTGTTGATCCTGGATCCTTGATGATGATGTCATCGCTGATGTCAGCGTGTCTTGGATGAAACGTTGTTCAGGGTCGCTGTTATGGATGTCTGAGTTCATGGCGGGGATTTCACGTCATCAACATGATTCATGTGTTCATTATTCAGCGGCTGTGGCGTGTGTTCGACTGTTTGGAATGAGTTAGTTGCTTTGCGGCGCAGACACAATTCTAACCCAACATTCATTTAGCTGAAAGAGAGGATACTTCATATTATAGGAGTACTATCAAGTATTTTAGACAGATAGATAGAGAGAGAGAGAGAGAGAGCGAGAGAGAGAGAGGAGAGAGAGAGAGATAGATAGATAGATAGATCGATAGATAGATAGAGAGAGAGAGAGAGAGAGAGAGAGAGAGAGAGAAGGAGAGAGAGAGAGATAGATAGATAGATAGATAGATAGAGAGAGAGAGAGAGAGAGAGAGATAGTGTGTATATACAAACTATATATACAAACATACATACATATATATACACATATAAACACACATATATATATACCCACATAAATATACATATACACATATACATGTACACATATATATATACACATACATATACACATATACATATATATATATATACACATACGCGACAGGACGGGGGTCCAGTTGTATTTCAGCTGGGGGGCCCTGGATCCACTGATGGAGAAACTGGTCACAACATTTCCCTGTTTTCTTCATCTCTGTCTCTCCAGCATCATCTCCATCATTCGTTCACCTTCTCTCTCAGAGTCTCCTTCATCTCCAACCTCTCTCACTCTCATTTCCGTCCTTGTGCCGAGGAAGCAGCGGTCCTTGTTCATGTCAGCCGGACCCCCCCCCCTTCCCGGCCCGCTGACTTCCAACACAGTAGTAGTAAATGCAGACAAAAGCGACGCGGCCCATAATGTGAGGCGGAGAGAGGAGCTGAACAAACACGCCGCTGGTTTACAGCTGGTTTTAAAGGAAAGGGACGCTCAAAGGCGACTCCCTAATGTGGTCCAGCCCTCGTGGTTAACGACAACACCGGACCGCCACTTTCATGAGGTTGAGTCACCTTAATGTCAAACACAGTCTCTGAGGGGGGGGGGGGGGGCAGATGAGGAAACACAGGATTGAACCATTTTTAAGTATCGTCTTCATCAGAACTCCTTCAGCTCTGGTGGACACGACCCGAGGCTCCAGAGCAGCACAGACTGAAAGCCCGTGGTTGGACACTTTCAGTTTGGACCACACATGGTCCGCCATCTTTTGTTTGAGGTGAAGGAGTGAAGAATCGTCGTACCTCAGAGTTGAAATCGCGTAGATTTTTTTTCATAATATAACTGCCCAGTGCATTATGGGACATTTTCCGATATTGCCGTTGCTCATGCACTGAACAAAGCGGAGAATTATCATCTAAAAATGATAATTATTGCTGTTATTGTAAAGATTAAAACGATTTTAAAGGCAGACGTAAGTTTGTTACCTAATACATAAAACAAGTATTTATTGAGAATTAATTCATCTCATTCAGGAATGTTACAATATTGGCATAAAGAAAAAAACTCCTTTCTTTGCCTCCGTACCGTAAATTCAATTTACATTTTTACGATTGCCTCGCGCGGAGGGAGACGCGCAAAGGAGGAATTTCAGCGCAGGGTGTGAACCGCCGTGTTCCTTCACGACAGCAAACCTCTTTAATCTTGAATTATCTCAAAGAAGGAGGTGAAAAAAAACATTTTAAGAGATTAAAAGACGACGAAAAGAAGAAAGAAACTGAGGTGGGGAGTCAGACCGAGGGACAAAATCTACTAATATGATAATAAAATCGAGAGGAAATGACTAGAACGCCGACTGCGGCAGAACTCTGCGTCTGGACCCTCCTCTGACGGCGAGACGGCGAGCGTCCTTTCGTTTGCCGAAGGGAAAATATTTGACCGATTAACGGCTCCGTTATCATCCGAGTCTTTGTCTCCCTTCTTTTGCTCGTCCGCCAAAGAATTCTTCCCTCCTTCTGTTTGTTTCTCCTCGCATTGTTTGCATTCCACATATCGCAAACGTCCAGAAGAAGCCGACATTCTTAGCCAGTGTGACACGCATGCGGCGAGGAGCCGGGGCCAGCAGAAATGTTAAATGTCAAGTGTCAGAATGTTTCGGCGAGGCGTTCGCAGCCCACACGAGAAACAATCTCCCACGGTGGGGTCAGTGTGTTTTTTTCTCCGTGGTGGCGGTGAACCCCTCGCAGCGGGCTGGCCATTGTCTTCCACTCAGATTTCCCGCAGGAGGCGGACCGCAAATATTTGGTGTTTGCTGTGTCGGGGAAGGAATGAGGAAGGAGAAAAAAAAAAGTGAAGAAGATAGAAAAAACGCAGTCGGGAAGATACACAGATGGAAGGTGATTATTATCACCTGGAGTCAACGTTTCCCGTTACCGACAGGATGTGAAGAAACTACGGCGATAAAAAATGGAGATTTCTGCACGGGGGTCAAAAAGAGTAAAAATAGGCATGAATGAAAGATCATCAACATTTCTTGATGGATTGATCCGAGTCATTCTGAAAAATGGGTTTTAATCATTTATTCAACCAGGGATAGCGCCAAGGCATCAAGAACAGGTGTAGTGATTTAAAAAAAAGGCTGTGCAGAAGGTCATGTGACCTATCAATACTGACACATTATAGAAAACGAAACCCGACATGGAACAAAGGTTAAAACACAAGTCGTAAAAAAAGATGTGAAATAAGTAAAACTGCTTGAAAACAATAATTGAGAGACAAATGGTGAATGATGGGAAATAGTCGCTAAGGAAGGATAACGAAAACATTGCTGAGTCATCCCTAGAGGAACGAATACAAACATTATGTCAAATGAAATAAATGACCTGGGAAAATATAAAGTTCTGGAGCCATAATGTATAAATGGTCCAAAGACAGAAAACAACTGTGTTCTGTAACGGTCAGACAGTCGCTACACCGTCCAATAGATCACCTTGATAATAGATGGCGATGTCACATGACCCTGAGTCATACTTGAACACTCAAAAAACTCTCTAAATAACTCTCAAAAAAAAGAAGAAAAAAATAATATTAGCTAGCCTGGGCATCTAACTAGCATGCTAACTAGCATGCTAACTAGCTAGCAAGTCCACTTTGTAGGATAGAAATAGAATAGAATAGAAAGCCTTTATTGTCATTATGGAGTAGAAAGATATTAACCTTTAATGTCCACACCAAGAAGAAAACAAAACTGCTTTATTTCTTCCAGTTATATCTTTCATCTTTTCTAACTTTAGCATATGAAGATACATAATTCTGTCCAGTCAGTCGTCACACACTTTAATATGCAACAAAAGATCCTACTGATCTGATAGGACTTTAAAAATAGTCATGGTTACTCCTCCTCAGTGGAGAGTTTGACCTTTTGGTATCCCCCAGGGATCAAAAACAGTATTTGTTTGCGACATACTGTTGATTTTTTAGGTTAAAGTATATTTAATGAGGCTGCAGATTGTGAAGCAGGTAAAAGTTTCACGGTTTCACTCTAGTAGTTTTTGTAAACGCACAAACAAAACATGTGAAACCCCACCTGTTTGTTTGTTTGTTTGTTTGTTTGTTTGTTTGTGAGCAAGATTCGATATTTGATTTGCCGATTTGCATAAAATTTTACCCAGAGGTTGTTTTTGGTATGTCGTAAAAGGTGACAAAGTTTTTGCTGACATTGCGGGTTTTCGAGAATTTGAAATAAAAAATCGTGACTATTCCTTCCATTGTTCCTTTGATGCCTCTGATGTTTCTTTGAGGGCGGAGCCGGGTTCTCAGTGGGCTGAACAGAGACGCTGAAGGTGAGAGAGTATTTGAGCGATACTCGGAGAGTTTGTAGGAATTGTCGGTAGATTTAAGGTTCCTATTTTCTTCTGGACGCGTGTCGGCGGTTGACGCCCAGCTCATCGTAGCGTCATCGCGACCTTATGAACGTGGGGTGTGGATCAGCTGTTTCCGATTAGATGAGTCGATGCACGTAAACACCAGGTCGGAAAAGGTCACAGGTCGCGTAAACAGGCGGCCGACATTGCAATTGGGAAAGGAGAAAAAGGTTCTCGTGTAAAACCACCTCGTGTCCTTTTACGGTAAACTCAGAATGTCTAAGATAGTACATGGAATACGTCGTAAAGTATACGTACTAAATCATTTTCTTTCTCGGTGAGGAGATTAAAGGTTTACTGGGAGTCATCTCCACGTCCGTCCTCATGAAGCTCACAGGAAAGGGAAGAAGGCAATTAGGATTCCTCGCGTAACTGGGAGATTTCCGAGAGGGAAATTGGGCACGCCTCTCTCAGAAAGAGAGGATGGATGGAGACCAAGGAGAGACGGAGGAGAGGGCGAAGGAGTACGAGAGCTCGGTGGAGAAACGGCAGGAGATTAGGGACAGGAAGCGACCGCAACAACAGAGGATGAAAGGGAAAGGATGGAGGGATGGAGAGATAAGGATGCGGCGCCTGATAAAGTGAGAGGGAAAGTGCAAAGAGGAAATGTCGGAGTGTTACGGGTCTTTGGACCGGGACGGAACCCAGAGAGGAAACTGCAGCAGTCGGTCATTATTCCTCATTGTTGTACGAGAGCTCAAGGAAACCAAAGCAGGAAGGATTGGGAAGGAGGGAGGAGAGGAAACAAGCTGACAAGTGGACTGGTGTATTCTAGGAATGTTTCACCGTTTAGTCCAGAACCTTTTATTCCATCCAGGACAGGAAGTCTCCTCACCTGTTCATTTGGACAGGTCCACCATCCATCCATCCATCCATCCATCCATCCATCCATCCATCCATCCATCCATCCATCCATCAATCCATCCACTCACCATCCACCCACTCATCCCACCACCGATACATCCATCCATCCATCCGCCACTCATTCACCCATCCATCCATCCATCTATCATCCATCAACCCATCCATCTATCCATCCACTCATCCATCCATCCATCTATCCATCCATCCATCCCACCACTCATCCACCCATCCATCTATCCATCCATCCACCTAATCATCCAACCCATCCATCTATCCATTCATCTATCCAACCATCCATCCATCTATCCATCCCATCACTCATCCATCCATCCATCAATCAATCCACTCATCCATCTATCTATCCATCCATCCATCCATTCACCCACTCATCCATCCACTCATCATCCATCCATCCATCCCACCACCCATCCATCCATCCCACCACCCATCCATCCATCCATCCATCCCACCACCCATCCATCCATTCATCCATCCATCCATCTATCCATCCCATCACTCATCCATCCATCCATCAATCCATCCACTCATCCATCTATCTATCCATCCATCCATCCATCCATTCACCCATCCATCCATCCCACCACCCATCCATCCATCCATCAATCTTGCATCAGGCTCAGAAAGGCATTCTAGACGTCCCCCTCCTCAAACACTCTCTCCAGCTCATCCTTGAATATCCTGAGACGTTCCCGGGCCTGATGAGATATAAAGTCCCTCCAGTGGGATAAACGTCTGTCCTGCGATCTCCTCTGAGTTGGACGTGACTCGTAAACGTCCAACGTTTGGGTCACACATTATGTCTTTATTGTTTTTCTAGTAAACCTCTGGCAGACGTTTTGTTCTGGATCCAACTTTGATTCTGGCATAGTGTGCTACCGGTGAGACCCAGAAGCCAACCACTTGCTCCTGAAGACGGTCTATCTTCAGTGACGATGTGAGTGAACAGGGCTGGTGCTGACCGGGTCTGGGTGGGTCTGGTGCAGCTGGTTGGGGTTAGTCGGGTCAGGGCCGGTTCTTTATGCAGTTTGGTGGTTTTTAGGATTTAGTTATAAAGAGGAATATATTTTCAGACAGACAGAAACATTTTTAGGTTCTATAAATACAAGTATCACTGCGCAGATCGGGGTCCGGTTCTTTCTCACGGCGCCGGGGGCCACCCTCCTCCACCCTTCTCCACCTGGCCCTGCATCCTCCATGTTTGTTTGTATCCATAGCGGTGTCTCTGGTGGGAGCAGAAGTTTCCACTGCAAACAAGAGAAAGATGGAGATAAGGATGGAGAGATTAGCGGCGACAGCGGAGAGAAGAAAGCAGCATAAGTAAAATGTAGCCGACTGTAAACGACTGAGAGATGGAGATAAAGGAGGAGAGATTAGAGGGACGGAGGAGAAGAAAAAAAGAGGAAGGCGAGGAAAAAAGTGTTTACCCAACTGTGAAACAGTGACAGATAAGACAAGAGAGATTGAGGCGCTGTGAACGAGGGAGATTAGAGAGGAAAAGTGGGAAAGATGGCTGGGAACACAGAAGAAGGCAAAGGAGGAAAAAAGAGGAGGGAGGAGGGAGGAGGGAAGGAACACATGTCTTCAGGAGTGACTGTCACTCAAAAGCCTTTGCTTTCCAAGAAACTGGATTCAGCGGAGAATCCAGAGGAGATGTTCCACCTCTCCTCCACGAGGCCTCCTCAGGTCACATGTTTACAGTCGAGCCCCCGGTTCTGTTACGGGTCGGTTGATTACCTACCGGATCATCATGTGAGTCATCAGTGCCAATTATAAACATCCTGAAATCCTGACGCGAGCCGGCGGCGTCTTCTCTGGACGATGGCGTGCCGTCAAAAAAACTCTGTTACGGATATTGTCTGAGTTCTGAATCCATCTGGATAATAAACCCGATCCAGTATAACATCTACATCATTTCAGGTTTCGTCAATGTAGGATGCAACGATACATCACTATAGCAACTTTCAGCCAAATACGTCCGGTGTTTATGGAGTTATGGCCACAGACGTGTTCTACACTGTAAAAAATGATTTGTTCACTGGCGCCACAAAAGGAAATAAAAGATTACTGAGTCACAAATTCACAAATGATTTTTGTTGTTGCTGTTTTGGATTTTGGGCTTTTTTTCTTGAAGGTAAAGTCATGGGAAAGTAAGTTTTTGAAAACTTACCCCCTATTTATGCTTTTTGGGGTATAATCCTGCACTGTAAAAAATACTTTTTTTTGACGAAACTAAAGAAATTCGCCAGCAAAATATATTCACGTCTAATATTTGTCGACAACCACCTCTGGAGGAGATGTCATGAAGACCTGTCAATCATATTTTGAGTTAAAAACTATAAAGTCCCTGTCTTGCCTTGACCTTTTCTTAACGTCATAAAAACCTTTTCTTAAGGTTTTTATGACGTTCACATCGTCCAAAGTCATTTTAATCATCAACGATCAGAAAAGTCTCCTCTCATCTCGTCTCCTCTCATCTCATCTCCTCTCATCTCGTCTCCTCTTATCTCGTCTCCTCTCATCTCGTCTCCTCTCATCTCGTCTCCTCTTATCTCGTCTCCTCTCATCTCGTCTCCTCTCATCTCGTCTCCCCTCATCTCGTCTTCTCTCATCTCATCTCCTCTTATCTCGTCTCCTCTCATCTCGTCTCCTCTCATCTCGTCTCATCTCATCTCTGGTTCTGAATTTTTAGCTTCTTGATGTTCACCCCAAAAGTTGCGATATAAATCAAAAAGTCTCTTCTCTTCTCTCCTCACTCTCATGTTGTACAAGTTTAATATTCTCCCCTCCTCTCCTCTCCTCTCCTCTCCTCTCCCCTCCCCTCCCCTCCTCTCCTCGTTCGACCACCTCGGTGCCCCTCTCGGCCGTTTCTTATGATTTTGATCTGAGCTCTAAAGGGGAGGGGGGGGCAGCTTTTGATCATCAGTCATGTGACCTTCTGTTGGATCTAAGGAGAAATGGAACCCACTTATTACCCTGGAACACTTTGAAGGACCACTTGCGGACCCTAAACCACATTCTGAGCCCTGGGAAGCGGGGCCCTCCGCCGCTCCGGCCCGCCCCGTCTCGGTCCGGGGTATGGCTCTTATTAGCGGTCCCTGCCGCGGACGCTCGCGGAAACCTTTTGAAACCCAATATGCTCTTAAATCAGATTTATAAATGTTTAGGTGTATTATGAAAAACACACAAACAGCCCGCCTTTTCAAAACCAGACTGTGTTTATGAGTCTGCGAGTGTGTGTGTGTGTGTGTGTGTGTGTGTGTGTGTGTGTGTGTGTGTGTGTTGTTTGTGCGTCTCCTGTTTTTTTGTCCTCGCTCCAGTTCCTGCAGCACGACGGCGTTTCAATAAACAGCATGTTGGTATAAAGAGACGCAGTCTGCACACACACACACACACACACACACTCACGCACACACACACACGGCGGGCAGTCGGGTCATGTTGCAGGACGCTAACGTCGGGCCGCAGCAGTGAAAACAGATTGAGTGACAGCCAGGAGCTCTTTAACTCTTGATGATGGAAAGAGAAAATCATTTCAGTGCCTTCGTTTTTGTTGCTGGAAAAATGTGTGTGTGTGCGTGTGTGTGTGTGTGTGTGTGTGTGCGTGTGTGTGTGTGTGTGTGTGTGTGTGTGTGTGTGTGTGTGTGTGTGTGTGTGTGTGTGTGTGTGTGTGTGTGTGTGTGTGTGTGTGTGTGTGTGTGTGTGTGTTGCCTCTACGTTATTTGTGTGTTTTGGTCTCTGTTTGTTTGTGTGTGTGTGTGTGTGTGTGCGTGTGTGTGTTGCCTCTACGTTGTTTGTGTGTTTTGGTCTCTGTTTGTTTGTGTGTGTGTGTGTGCGTGTGTGTGTGTGTGTGTGTGTGTGTGTTACCTCTACGTTGTTTGTGTGTTTTGGTCTCTGTTTGTTTGTGTGTGTGTGTGGGGGGGGGCTCTCATGCTGTGGTAGATTCTCACGCTCTTCTCTGCTTTCACACGCGCTCATTTAGTGAGAAGACATACAGCAATCAGCCATAACATTATAACCACTAGGCCGGTTAGCATGGAAAGCTTAATTCCGAACGGATTCGGCTAAAAGACGCCTAACGGGAAAGAAAATGCTGCATGTTCCCGACAGAAAAGTCATTTCCGAATGAGATTTCATTCCTCAGCGAGGAGGAAGTGGAAGTCCTTTCATCAAAGCCTCTCTGATAACCAGTCGCTGCATTTAAACACCGTTTCTGAAAAATCTCTGTTTGACTTGTATCTGTTCGTGTCCAGCGTCGTGACGTAATGCTCTGGTGGAGTCCAATGAAATTCCATCATTGGAAGACAGAAAAGAATGAATTTTAGCTTTATAAACACTTTCTACTACTGTGGATTAAATAAAACGACTTTGTTGATCAGGTTGGGTTGAACAGTTCTATAATCTCTGTTTCTATCTGTAGGGATCTGAACCGGAACAACATCACCAGGATCACTAAAGTGGACTTCTCTGGCATCAAGAACCTCAGGATTCTGTAAGTTCTCTTCTCTCCTTGTTACGTTTGTTTACCTGTCAACAAGATAGGGAAACATTCCCTCTGGTTGTCTGTCGGCTTCTCTGGGTGAAATCTGTGGCGTTTGGGTCCAATAGAACCCAAACCCTGGTTTAGGGTAAAAGCGGTTGCCTGTTTCATGACCGATACGATACGATAGGAGCGGTCAGAGATCCTACAGACAGTAAACACATCACTAAAAGCTGTGTTTGTTGTTTTTTCTCTCAATTTTTTATTAAAAAAATTTAAAAAAAGTCACTGATATTAGAAAATCCTCATCGACGGCGTAGATTCTTCTTGTTCAGGCGATAACTCAAAAACAATGTCATGGATCATTTTCATATTTAATAGTCAAATAGATCTTAGTGCGAGGAAGAACTGGAATGATTTTGGGAAAGGTTGGTTGAATATTTTACCACTAGAAGGAGCTTTATCTCCAAACTTTTTCAGGTCATAATTTCACAACACTAGGTGCAATTCAGCACAAATTTGTTGCATAAGAACCTAAAAAAGGAAATCTATCTTTTATATACTGAGTTTTACTCCAATAGTTCATATTTTACTCACTAGAGGGAGCGTTTTCCCAAAAAACACTGTTTTTAAGACAGAACTTCCAAACCGTTGGCCAGATTTAGTCCCAATTCGGTGCATTTAAATCCACTTGAGGAGATCTATCTTGTATAAATCATATTTTACTCTAGTACTTCATATTTTACTCACTAGGGGGAGCTTTTATCTGAATGAAAAACAAATTTTTTCAAATGTCGCATTCGATGCTGCTGGGTTTCCGAGGCGACAGAAACCCCAGGCTGTGGATCAAAACAGAAAAGTGTTCTGGATCTACCTGACGTTGAGGTGAACTGTGTGTTGAGAAGAGAAAGGGGGCATTGAGGGGGATCCGACCAATCAGAAGCCAGTTCTTCGGTCCATGCGGGGAACAGAATTCATTCTCTCTCTCATTGAACGGCGAGTCATCCTGGTCCCGAAGCAGCAGATCCTCTCCACAACATTCCACGGCCACCTCCGCGTTTGAGCGAAGGTCTGATGTTCTCCTCGTGGAATGCTGTGTTTGGTTCTGAGGACTGGATGTTGAGTCAACCAAATACCTAAAACTCTGTCATAACTCCTCTCTCTCTCTTTGTCTCGCCGTGACCCGACTTCATCTCTTCACAAGTGAATCCATTAACGCGATAAAAATCCCTGCCATGCTGGAGTAATTAG
Organism: Lophius piscatorius; assembly: GCA_009660295.1. Lineage (NCBI taxonomy): Eukaryota > Metazoa > Chordata > Actinopteri > Lophiiformes > Lophiidae > Lophius > Lophius piscatorius. The sequence goes on along the minus strand of VRLP01004222.1, from coordinate 33,670 downwards.
GCAAATTTCTCTAACAGGCCTTTGTTTTTGCCTCCAGGCGGAACGAGTCTCTATAAAAACCCAGTTTCTCATCCTAATGAGGGATTCCAGGCGACGGGAGAAGGCGAGTGTCCTATCTGAGGAGTTGAATTTAGTAATTACCGTTTCTTTAACGAGGTTTAATAATAGCGCCATAGATAATAATAGAGTCGTTCTGGGATAACAAACAGCAAGACTTCCATAAGTGCATGAAAACACGAAAAACAAGAAGGTGATGAAGGAGCGGATGAGATGATGCAAACGACTGGAACTAAATTTTAATATCTGCACAATTATTAGTTCTAGTGAATTATAGTTTTTTAAAAATTCAAAAGAAAAAAATTCAAAAATGTAACTTCTACCCGGAGGTGCCGATGTTGAAGTGGGCTCCGCGTGTTTGGACCAGAATTTGTGGCGTGATGCGTTGAACGGGCGTTTTTTGAAAAAGACTACAGCTTAAAGGAGCAGTCTGTAGAATTAAAGGGAATCTCTTTTAGTACACAGAGTTTAATCTTCATAAAAATGTTGAGTATAATCAGGTGATATTCAGAATCCTGGCTGTGTTTTATATCTCCAGATGGGGGCGGGTTCTATTCCATGGAAGGCGTCACGTTGCGGTGGCCATGTTTGTACGGTGGCCTAGAACGGACATACGGAAATTCGGAGGTCGATTCGGAGAACGTTTAGCATTTTTAGGTCAAAGCGGGGTTTTCCACGTACGTTTAGTCGAGAGGATCTCCAACTGTCACGCCAAAAACCAGGGCTCCATCCCCCCGGCGGGTAATGATTGTTCTTTTCTGTGATGGGCTGGCAACTTGTAAAAGTCCAACGTGTCCAATGTGAGCAGGACGACATTTAGGAAACGCTTGGCCTCTAAAAACCAACAAAGAAGAAGAAGAAATACGTCTAAGTTGTTGCTGGTGAACTTTTAGGCGTTCTGAAAAGTTGTCCGAGTTTGAAACCTTTGAAACCTCAATGAAAAGCCAAAGAGAGTTTTCAGGAATTGCAAAAGAACCCGCTCGGATCAGTTGGAACGCCGGAGGGAAACAATGACAGAACCAACCGTCGCCGCGGTAACGGCATAGTTTCCTGATAATCACGCGTCATAATTAAACTTTCTCCATGTTTTCTTTCCGTCTCAGTAGCAGAAACGTCCCGAACAGTACAGACACAAAATACATCGTGTATTTGTGGAAAGGTCATAGTTCACTCCGAGCTCACAAAATCCGCTCCTTGTTTTTGTTCTGTCGCAGAGGCTCTGATTTAATACAAAATAGAATGAGGATCAGCAGGAGTCAAAAACATGAGAGCGGTCCAAGCCTGCGAACACATCCGAAAACAGATGGCGAGTTGAAAACCAGATTAAACCAGAGTGTGAAACTCAGAGGAAACGCCGGGAAAGAAGTCTGGGACGTGTTCTTAGATCTCATCCACAAACTGGAAGGGAGGAGTTTGGAACTGATTCTCTGGCAGACAGGAAGCCCGTGTGAGGATCTGAGAAGTGATCTGGTCCGGTCCAGTCTCCTAGTTATACTGAAGACCCGAACAGCAGCTCTCTGAATAAGGTGCAGATGTGTTCAAGGTGCTAACGTTAGCAGAGTGGCTAAAGCTAGTGACAAGAAAGTCGCGTGAGCCGGCCGTATGTTTGTATCTATGTTGTTTGTTCTGGTTTCGAAACTCAAAGAGACGGCGGCGGCGGCGGCGGCGGCGGCGACGATTCCATCATATCCCTGATCCTTCAGGTTTATAAATAGGAGACTGGATACGGTCCTGACACTCCTGTAGAAAAGTGTGTTACTGAGCCCAGGCCTTTTGTTCGCGGTCACATGACTGCAGCAGCGCATAATTGTCACGGCTCTAGTGCCGGGCCTAAATGGACACTGAAAGTTCTCTCTGATTGTTTCTCTTGGCTGCTCCTACATCGTGGCGTGTGTCCAGCCTGAACCGACGACGTGTGTCATAACTGGTAACATTTGATATGTTCACTTATTGTTCTGTTTAGTGGCCCTCGGAGGGGGGGGGGGGGGGGGGGGGGGGCGAGGGGGGGGGGGGGCGGGGGCGGGGCACACCTGAGCATGACTGACTGCTGGTCCATTTCCAAATGACTCCCGAAAGCAATTTACAGACTGCAGACTAAACATGCAGCAGCAGTAAAAAGCAGAAATGGACTTTTTCTCCAAACCATTTACCTCCTTTATTGTCTTTCTTGCATTTATGGCTGCTTAAATAAATCCACTCACGTCTCCTAGAATCACGTCTCCTAGAATCACGACTCCTAGAATCAAGTCTCCTAGATCACGTCTCCTAGATCACGTCTCCTAGAATCACGTCTCCTAGATCACGTCTCCTAGATCACGTCTCCTAGAATCACGACTCCTAGAATCAAGTCTCCTAGATCACGTCTCCTAGAATCACGACTCCTAGAATCAAGTCTCCTAGATCACGTCTCCTAGATCACTTCTCCTAGAATCAAGTCTCCTAGATCACCTCTCCGAGAATCACGTCTCCTAGATCACCTCTCCTAGAATCACTTCTCCTAGAATCACGTTTCCTAGAATCACGACTCCTAGAATCACATCTCCTAGAATCTCGTCTCCTAGAATCACGACTCCTAGAATCACGTCTCCTAGAATCACGTTTCCTAGAATCACGACTCCTAGAATCACGTCTGAACCGGAGCGTTCTCAATGGAGCTCAGAGCTCCTAACGGCCTGGAAGGGCTCCAGCACTCGTCTTCCTCAAGGGGCTCAAACGTGTCTGTGTGTTTGTGTGTATGCGGGTTTGTATGCACGTGTGTGTGTGTGACTATGTTACTGTATATGCGTGTTTGTGAGTGCATTTGTACGGGTCAGTGTGTGACTTTGTGACTGTGTGTGTGTAAATATGTGTGTGTCTGTGTGTGTGTGAATATGTTTTTGTGTGAGTGAGAGTGTGTTTGTGTGAGTGTGTGTGTGTCTGTGTGACTGTGTGTGTGAGTGTGTGTGTGTGTGAGTGTGTGTGTGTGTGTGTGTGTGTGTGTGTGTGTGTGTGTGTGTGTGTGTGTGTGTGTGTGTGTGTGTGTGTGTGTGTGTGTGTGTGTGTGTGTGTGTGTGTGTCAGGTCTATAATAACTATAATCACCGCTGGCTGACTCCAGCTTCCCTTTTCACTCCGTTTTAACCAGATGGTCAGATAAAAATACTCTCCCAGCACAAACTGGGCTGAGGAGTGGAAACATCTTCATCATGTGTGTGTTTGTCTACACAAGTGCATTTGTTTAACTCTGACCATAATTCTGAGGTCACACTCGTTTTCCAACATGTGTGGGACGATGATTCTGGTTCACATGATAGAGATTGTCCTGAAACAGAGAAGGACCAGGTAAACGAAGGTCTGCTCACAGAAACACACATCCAGATGTTCCTCCTTCAGCAGCAACACCTGCGACCTTTGAACTCCTCTGACGGCCGGAGGTCAGTCTCTGACCTCGCCGACGTGGAATCTTGGCCGCCTCTTCGCCGCAGAACTGCTTCCGTTCCGCCGCACTGGAGGATCTGTGAGCATGAAGTGATCTTCTCTGGACCCACCACGGCATCTCAACGGGGTTCAGGTCCAGACTTTGACCAGAGTATTCCAGAACTTCCTTTCAGAGGCGGACTTACTCTTCCGCTTGGAATCATTCGCAGATAACTCACTGTGGATCTGTGGGGTCCCAGAACCTCAGAACTAGCTTAAGAACCCTTGGATGGATCTCGATCACCTTCATGGATTTCTGTTGATTTCGGATCTAGTGTGCTACTGGTGAGACCTTGGGGCCAACTTCCTGCTTCTGAAGTTATGGAGTGTTTGGGTCAGGTCTGGAAGGATCCAGTCCAGCTGGAACCAGTTAGATTTTGTGGGTGTTAATACTTTTTCCCACCGACCCAGTTGGTTTTAGATGAGAAAAAGACCCAAAGAGAAGAAAACCAGGACCGGTTCTGATACTATTCTCCCAGCACTGAACTGTAAAAACCCGACTGTTAATTCTCAGCTCATTTTCTCATTTTGTACGTCTTCAAACTCCCGACCCGCCGCATTTTACATCGTCCGCTGTAATCGGATTAAACTTTTTTACGGGGTTCTGCGGTCATCCAGAACCGGGCACAAGGCAGCAGCGTGATCCGGGCCGACAGAGCGGCCCGTCTCTGCGCGTGTGTGCCGAATGCGCAACACTTAGTGGGAAACGTTTGGCCGCCTGACATCAGGAGATTCAGTCCAGATTGTTCTGGAACGGAGGATCGGTAAACAAATTCAGACGCCTCCCAAAACCTGCGTCTGAAAAAAGTCAACCTTCGGGAAAATGAACGCGATCCTTAAGTCGTTTATCGTGAACAGCGACTTTTCCTGGTGGATTTCCATCATTTTATTCCTCTTTATGGCCGCTCGGACTTTCTGTGATCCCCCCTCCTCCACCCTAATCCGCCCTCCTCCAACCCCCCACCGTGAAATCGATACATATTCTCTCTGCTGGTGTCTGATCCCGACCCAGGCGGCGACGTCGCCTCATCTGAACGCCATCCGCTCTCAGCGCCATGTGTCTGGCTGGAGATGACGCGCCGCCGTAAACGGATCAGCATGTTTGACGCCTCGTTTGTGAAACTCAGATTGAAGTTATGTCAAGTTAGATTAATCCGGAGTTTAGCGGGGAAAACAAACATGCTGGATTAATTCTGTCTAGACTGTGAATCATGATTGAGGCGATGGAGGGAGGGGCTTCAGCACAAAACCTGTTTCTGAAAGCCACGTTTGAAGCTCCGCTGATGTTTCCTCTCAGATCTGCTCAACCTTCACCTGTGGTCTTCCTCCATGGTCATAGACCTTCACCTGTGGTCTTCCTCCATGGTCATAGACCTTCACCTGTGGTCTTCCTCCATGATCAGACACCTTCACCGGTGGTCTTCATTTATGGTCTGAGACCTTCACCTGTGGTCTTCCTCCATGGTCTCAGACCTTCACCTGTGGTCTTCCTCCATGGTCTGAGACCTTCACCTGTGGTCTTCCTCCATGGTCAGAGACCTTCACCTGTGGTTTTCCTTTATGGTCAGAGACCTTCACCGGTGGTCTTCATTTATGGTCAGAGACCTTCAGTGGTGGTCTTCCTCCATGGTCTGAGACTTTCACCTGTGGTCTTCCTCCATGGTCATAGACCTTCACCGGTGGTCTTTCTCCATCGTCTGAGACCTTCACCTGTGGTTTTCCTTTATGGTCATAGACCTTCACCTGTGGTCTTCCTCCATGGTCTGAGACCTTCACCTGTGGTCTTCCTCCATGGTCAGAGACCTTCACCTGTGGTTTTCCTTTATGGTCAGAGACCTTCACCGGTGGTCTTCATTTATGGTCATAGACCTTCACCTGTGGTCTTCCTCCATGGTCTGAGACCTTCACCTGTGGTCTTCTGATTATGGGAGATAAAATTCCCCTTCCAGTCAGAATATACAACCAACCTTTTCCCCAAAGTCGTTGCAGTTCTTCCTCACTATAAGGTCTACATGGGTGTCAGACTTTAAAATGTTTGAAGCCATGTAATATCTTTGTTTTTGCTTTAACACGGAGGATCCCTGAGTTCAGTGAAGAGATTCAGGAGGACATGAAATAACTTTAATATAGATACTAGATCTTTATATAATATTGATAATAGATCTTTATAGGAGAAAGAGGAAGTGGTTAAACGGCGGTGTCGTCGTGTCACATGATACCAACAGGTCTGTGTGAGCGATGCTTGTATGTTTTTATTTAAACTCTCACTAGTCCTTTCTTGTTTATTCATGTCGTGTTTTTATTTATGAGCCTTTTCTGTTTATTTAAATGAAGTGGCTCACGACGGATAAACATTTTGTTTGGAGGAATCTTAATACATCTGAATCAACATGGCCGCCCAGATGTCCTCCCCTCGGATAACGAATCCCCCCCCCCTCTCTGTCTCAACCCATTTTATTGTCCCGCGATACTTAACCCTTTAATCTTCTGCTCAACGGTTTGGTTGAACTCATTTTGAGTCTCTATCGTTACTGGTAAAAGTGACTGAACCTGTTTATAATATGACCCAGTGGCAGCTTTGAAAGAACAAGGAGCCTAGGATGGAGCCCTGGGGGACACCACTGGTCAAAGTTGCCCCCCAAGAAGAGGCAATAACCATTTTTAGAAAGTCATAATCCATTAAGTAGGATTTTAATTTTAATTTAATTTATTTAATTTATTTAATTTATTTAATTTATTTAATTTATTTAATTTATTTACTTATTTATTTTTATTTATTTATTCTTACTTTTCTTTGGTTCAAATCTTTTTTAATTAATTTTCTTTTTTCTTTTTAATCATAAAAATAAAAAGGTTACTGAAAAAAACTAACGACACAAAAAATGAATAAAAATAAATAAACATTTTCCAACAACAAACAACAACTACAACAACAACCACAACAACAACAACAACAAGATTATTTATTCATTCAGAACCTTTCGGACAAACTGTTTTGGATCTAAAGTGTCTGAGATGTTAAACAAAATCTAAAAAAAAGGAATTATTCCATTTCTACTGTTCTGGGTGATTAAAGGGTTAATCTCTCTCTCTTTCCTCGCCCCTCTGGCTCCGCCCACTTTTTACGTTTTTATGTTTACGTTGAACATCCTCGGACAGAGGAAATAAACGCGGACATCTCAGCGCCGTCCCATCTGGGAAAACCTGAAATCGCACCAACAACCCGCCTGCCGAGGAGGAGTGAAGACGAGGCGCTGGGAAGACGGATGAAGAGCGGAGGCGTTCTCCGCCGAGGGCTTGGCGAGGGATCGCTGGTTAATTGTTTGCTTTGGCTCCGGATGATGACATTTACGAAACGCCGCAGGTCCAGAACTCTCTGAAGGTTCTCCTCCTGACGGATTCTCTCGCTCGCTGAAACGATTGCTTGTTTATTCAACCGATATTTAAAAAAACCTCTTCAGAGTTTGAAACCGAGGCGGATCTCCGGTCCAGAAAACGAGTTTATCTGGCGGTTCTTGCTTTGGCCCGGAGTTCGGTCGTCGTGGAAAGCCGGGGCGGCGGAACCAGCGATGCTTTGAGTGTGAGGTTGACGTTAAGGCGTTTTAACCCATCGTGTTAATTATGACCCAGGAATCCCCATTTAGTCTTCACAAGAAAAAGGATTGGACCTCTGGGTTCTGGGTCGGTCCAGTTAAGAAGCGATTGTGAATCTGTTTCAGCTGCTTTCAACCCCGCCAAAAAAGGTTCTGGTTCTCCAGGTGGTGACCACAGACCATTTCTGTCTCCGGATTTTTTTCTCCAGTTTTGTATTTTGGTGGCGTCCTTGACTCGACCGGTACCTGCAGCCCATCAGGTGGTCCAGGTGGTCCAGGTCCTCCAGGACGCAACATCCATGCCGCCACAAGAGGGTCTGCTGGGACCAGAACAGTACCAGGAGCGTGGAGGAGATACCAGGAGACGGGCCATTACACGAGGAGAGCTGGACAGGACCGAAGAAGGTCCACAACCCAGCAGCAGGACCGGTATCTGCTCCTCAGTGTGAGGAGGAACAGGAGGAGCACTAACCTATAAAACAACTTCCATTGGTCTATTGGTGTGAAGTTTCTGACCAAACCATCAGAACCAGACTCCATCAGGGTGACATGAGAGCCGGGCTTCACCCACAGGGCCCTGAGCTCACAGTCCAGAACCAGGAAGCTGGACTGAAGTTCACCAGAGGAAACGTTCTCCTCACAGATGGGAGCAGGTTGAAACTGGGGTCATGTGACCGACGTGAAAGAGTCCGGAGACGCGGTGTTGAAGGTTCTGTTGCCTAAATCATCATCCTGTTGGACCTTACGCCGGTGCTGTGGACCCTAGGTTCCTCTCGGTCCAGGACAATGCCGGGCCTCATGTGGTAGAGGCATGAGGCATCACTCATGTGTGTGTAGTTGAAGGTCTTGTGTGATGAAGCTCTCGATGCCATTGACCGGTCCTCATGTTCCCCAGACCAGAATCCATCTGAGAACCTCTGAGACGTTATGTATCGCTGCCGAACCACAGACTGTCCAGAAGCTCACTGGTGCCCTGATCCAGTTCTGGGAGGAGATCCCCCAGGACACCACCCGCTGTCTCATCAGGAGCAGGTCCGGACGTTCTCAGGAGTCCCATCAGGCCTTCAGGGAGTCAAACCCACTACGACTCCAACATTATGAGTTGTTGTGATGAAAATCATCTGAGTTGGATCAGAACCTGTGTTTTCAGTTTTTCCATTTTTTTTTTTTTGTTTGGACGTGATTTCGAATCTTTGGTTTCCATTTTCCATGTCTGAAGTTATTTTGTTTTCAACCAGTAACACAATAAACGCTAAACCAATAAAGAGTTTCAACTTGAGTTTCCTTCATTGAGATCCAAAGTCCGGTTCAAGCGTTCCCACACATTTTCTGAGCGACTTCAACGATGAAGACGAGACAGAAATGATGTAATGAAATGCAGCCTGTGACCAGTTTTATCCATGTTGTTGTTTCTTGAGCTGTGCCGGCTGAGGTGGGACTAGCACCGCCGCTACCGGGCCCGTCTGGTCCGCTATATCCGGACTAGCTCTCTGGCTTGGAGCCGGACGCGGTTCAACATAAATATGCAAATATCTGGAAGCGTTCCTTAAAGTGACATCATCAATCCAGACTTTAGACAAGCTTCATTCTTATACCTCCAGTTTTCTTTTAGCGACATAAAAGAAACATGCCTGGACTTTTAGAGCGGAAAAACCCTAATGGGAATAAATGTGATGGAATAAGAATGTTTCTGACATGTTGGAAGAGTTTTTTGACTAGACCCAAAAATCTAAAGTTATTAACACGACAAGAAAAACAAGAAAAACAAGAAAAACAAGAAAAACAAAAAAAAAAATTGGTTTCATGCGATTCTTTTTTCTTGTTGCATAATTCTGTTTAATAAGTCCTCACATGCTTTAATATCACAAATGAAGAAGAACTTCGCTATTTCTCAATAGTGATGGTCGATTCTTCCTCCTGGGTGGCCCCGTTTCACCTGTGGTGCCCCTCAGGGCCTCACCCTCGGCCCCCTTACTCTTTAGCATCTAAATGCTGCCGCTGGGTCACATGATAAACATTTTCTGTCAGAAACAGAGCCTCAGAAAGAGCTCAACCAACCAGCTGAGCGGGACATTAAATTATGATAGAATCTCCACGCCTCCACTCACACACATTTATTTTCTCTGCAGGGTCTCTTATCATTTCTGCAGGTTTTATGGATTTTTCTCCATCGTTCTCTGATTCTAAAAAGTCTTTGTTTTTTATCCCCCTGTGTGTCTCTGCAGTCATCTGGAGGACAACCAGATCAGCGTAGTGGAGAGAGGAGCCTTTCAGGACCTCAGACTCCTGGAGAGACTGTAAGTATCTCACCTCCACCTGCCACCTGATGTCCGAGCCAGGGAAACACGCCGACCTGAGATACACTGTAAAACTATATCCTGTAAAAAACGATATCCTTGACAAAGAGTCTTAAAAGAATAAACAACTGGGTCCATGCAACGCAGCATATGCAGGAATGTTCACGCCTGTAGACAATCCAACATATGCATACCTGCTTTCCTGCAAAGATATATTCAGGAATCGCAATTTTGGAATAATTACGACTTTCCGGGGTCACCAAACATGGAAAAAAATTTTTAACGCACTCACAGAGAGAGAGAACCTGAATGACAGCCTTTCCCTTCACACACATCCATGGAATCTCTCGTGTGTGTGTGTGTGTGTGCGTGTGTCAGCTCACACAGAGGCTCCGGTCAACAGAATCAAGGTGTCGTTGCGTAACTCGACACACACTTGCGTGTTTATGACTGAATGACAGGAAGACATGCTTCCCTCGCACTTTTTACGCACGGACCTCACAGCAGCGTCGGCGTCCCACTGAAGGTCCTCCGGCCTGACGGATGTGTTTGTTTACACCGAACGAATCCAGACCAACACGGCGTCTAGTGTGACGTCTCGCGGGAGATTAGCAAGATCACTTACCATCCCTGCTACATGTCGCCTTTGGCAAAGGAGGATTCTTCAGTAAGTTACCTGCTAGCAATGAGTTAGCTGCTAGCAATGTGTTAGCGGCTAGCCATTACTAGCACCTTTCAACTCTTCCGGCTGTGGGCCGCACGCATAATATATCAACCAAAACATCAACAGTCCCATCCTGCCTTTCTGCCTTGACTTAATACAAATGTTGAGTTCACATCTGTTACTACCTTGGTTGCTATTTCAGTGGAGGTGGAACAACCCGGAGGTGGATACCCCCGCCATCGCCATTCCATTGCCTTCACTCTGAACAGTGGGGCGCACCAATCCAGCTTATTTTCTAATTTCAAAAACATTCAACTCTGGTTTCCTGCAGGACTTAAACGCACCACCTCCTGTTCACCAGCGGGCAGGAAAAACAGACAGCGACTCCTTCAAAACATAAGAAGAAGCGTCTGCAAACGTGTCTGTTGTTTAGAATGACGTGGACCGATCGCCAGGTGGTTGGAATTATTTGTGCGCCTGTGATGGTTTAAGGTCCAGAGTAAAACAAACCTCTGCTACTGTAAATATACAAAACAAACGCCCCAGAGGCTGATGGGTAGAAAACTGTGGTGGTTGTAACAGAGGACAGAGTGGGAGGAGGAGGAGGAGGAGAGTGGCAGCAGCATGTGTACCTTCTTAAATGAAGATCCCAGAGGTGACGGTCTCTTTTATTGTGAAAGGGCCCTTTAATGTGGCGTCGGGCAGGGTCAGAGGTCAGGGGTGGGCCGGCGGTGATGGGGGGTAACAGGAGGTATGTTAGCTAATTTTGTTGTTTTCATATTATAATTTGTTAAATCCTAAATGTTAAATGTCATTATTATTATTGTTATTGTTATTATTAGTATTATTGGTGGTAGAATTCATGTTTATTTGATTCATTTTTATCATATTATATGTTTATTTTTATATTTAATCGTCCGGTTTCCTGACGTGTTACTTTAAAAGATACGTTTCGTCGTCGTGAACCGTTCTGGGTAAGAATCAGAGAATCTACGGGGAACTACTTCCCGTCGGTTCCGTGCGATGATCGCGATTGTGGCTGAAGGTTTCGGGTCGGAACATTTTTGTTTCTCCTGAGGTTCAGGAAGTCATGATTTACTTTTAAAGTCACCTTCCGTCTTGTTTTCATCATAATGAGGCTCGTCATCCCGACGCTGAAACCTTTTTTTTTTTTTTTTTAGCGTGCTTCGCTGACAGCTCCTCTTGATGTCGTGCTTGTCGGGGTGAAAACTCAGGGGTCAGAGGTCGCGGCGCTGAGTCGGCGTGATTTATGGCGCCACAATGTGAAAAACATGGCGCTGATGTAGTCGTCCCCTCGGGTTCACGCGTGTCGGCGCGTGAGTTATGAAGTCGTGGCTCGGACCGGTGGGTGATTCAGAACCGGGCCTGAGGAGGCAGAAAGTAATGGATATTTAATTGTAATCCTGTGGAAGGTGGGAACTTTTCAAAGAAGATTAGGGGGAATTTTCAGATAATTTTTAAATTCTTATTTGGTTTCTGCCCAGAAAAAACAGATCGGATCTCCGGGCTTTTTTGGAGGTCGAGGCCCGGTGAGATCAGTTTTTTCGTCATTGTCCAAACCATTTCAGTTGGACGCGGCCGAGGTTCTGACTAATAGGCATCGTTTTCCAAATGTGGAGAAAAGATATATCGCCTACGGACTTGTGGTCTGGTAACGTTTCAACTGGAATAAACGTCATTATTATTTAAAAATACAAAGAATGATTCTTTCTGAAGCCTTAAGTGTCCCGGTCCAGGAGAGACTCACAGTGACTCACGGCTCTCGTTGGTGGCGGGTCGGGCTCCACGCTTTGGTACCGGCGGTTCTTCCAGCAGCTGATGGGGGGGGGGGTCAATTATTTCTCATGGTGGTGTATCTCAGCACACAGGGAGGGGGAGTCGGGGTCTTATTATCATTATCGCCGGGGTTAAAAGGTGGGTGTCTGCGTCTTCTCCAGCGGAGATTCTCCTCTTTGACCCCGTGACCCCGGTACCCCTCCACCCGCCTCTTCTCTTCTTTCTTCCTCGCCTCGCCTCGTTTCACAGCCCAATGCTTTGGTAGCCTGATAACGCTCTTCCTCCCTCACGTCACACCGTCTCGGTCCGTATCGGCAGACGAACCCCGCCCTCCTCCTGCTATACACACACACACACACACACACACACACACACATGAAACACTCTATCGCCTCACCCTCCCGTCACTTTATCAGCCTCCCGCCCTCCGCCTCTCTCTCCTCATGTGTTTGTTCCATGGACTCAAACAGGGAACGCCGTTTTTTTTTTCTCTAAAAAAAACAGAATATATGTATATATATATATATATATGTGTATATATATATATGTATATATATATATATATACACATATATACATTTAATATATAATGAATGGAATAAAAATAATTCATATAATTGAAATGAAACACAGTAGAATAAAGAATTTGCTGTAAAACGGCTCAATATTCTGAAAGAAAAAGAGGAGATGTATAAAAAAAAAGTGGATTAATTCTATTGAACTATGAAAACTATGAACAGAAAAATGATCCACGACCCGAAGAGTTCCAAACAGATGGCGGATATTCAGAATAACACGTGATTTAAATCCTATGACATCATTTGCGTGATTGTTTTTGACTTATATGAATGTTTCGGTTATATAAATGATCTTTGCCGCTCTTTAGCGATCAATGCTAACACACATTAAATTATCCCGACACGCCGATGGCGCCTGAATTTTCCCATGAGACAGTTCTCCGCTCTTCACGGCCCCTGACCTCCTGACCTCCTGATCCGTTCATCTGTAATCATGTTTGTCTGAATCATAGCCGACATTAGCATCAACAAACTTTTTATTCTTATATTAGCTTTTATATTCATTTGGTTTGCTTTGGTTGACATGGACATTCGTCGCTTCAGGCGACTTGAATATTTCCCTCTACTTTACAAACTGGACACATATTAGAAATATAATGAATTATTGGGTTTTCTCAACTTTCTACACATTTTAGTAGTTTCTTTTCTTATTCTATGTAAAACTTGATTTTTAAGATGAGTATCAAAGACAGATCACCAAAATATATCACCCATATATTAACACACATGTACACACACATGTACACACACTTACACACAAACATATACACACACATGTACACACACTTATACACAAACATATACACACACATGTACACACACTTATACACACACATGTACACACACATATACACACACATATACACACACATGTACACACACATATACACACACATATACACACACATGTACACACACTTAAACACACACATATACACACACATATATATACATATACAAAAACATAAACACACACTTATAAACACATTCACACACATGTACACACACATGTACACACACATATACACACACATATACAAACACTTGTTTCCATGGAAACTGGTTTCTGGTGAATCTTAAGTGAGATCTTCGTGTCTGGAGTGAAGAGGAAGTCTCCTAAGAACCTCTGGTTCCTGTTCTGACTTTTATTTATGACAAAAATAGGAAATCAGATGAATTCTATTCATTTGTACAATTTCTCTCGTCGGAGGAAATCAGTTTCCTGAGATTCTGTGTAATTTGATCTTTTGGAAAACACGGGAGTTCCCTTGGTTCTCACCTAATCCTCTAATCGACGGTTTAGTCTTCAGGTTTTCACCATGTGACCAAAGAAAGAAGGAAACACCTTCATTTCTGTAGGAAGTTTCCAACTCCTCCAAACCGACACGATTGGAAAAGAGCAAAGAATAAAACAGATACAGGAAGGATAGAGATATCACACACACACACACACACATAACACACAAACACACACACACACAAACACACATAACACACACACACACACACACACACAAATATAACACACACACACACAACACACACACACAACACACAAATATAACACACACACACAAACACACACACACACAACACACAAATATAACACACACACACACACATAACACACACACACACACATAACACACAAACACACACACACATAACACACACACAACACACAAATATAACACACACACACATAACACACAAACACACACACACACACATAACACACACATAAAACACACACACATAACACACAAACACACAAACACACACATAACACACAAATATAACACACACACATAACACACAAATATAACACACACACACATAACACACACACACACACACACACATAACACACAAACACACACACACATAACACACACACAACACACAAATATAACACACACACACATAACACACAAACACACACACATAACACACACACACATAACACACAAACACACAAACACGCACATAACACACAAATATAACACACACACACACAAACATAACACACACACACACACATAACACACACATACACATAACACACACACACACACATAACCACCACACACACACAAACATAACACACACACACTTTCCCTGAGTCTGACCTTTGAACCCTGAACCCGCCGACCCAGGAGGTGATGCAGTTCGGTCCGGGCTCAGTGGACCAGGAGCCAGAATGTGTGTGTGTGTTTTTGTCATCTCACCAGAACCATCTGGACTAAAACCATCTCCTCTCCTCCTTCTCTCTCCTCAGCCGTCTGAACAGGAACAAACTCCAGTTCCTCCCAGAACTTCTCTTCCAGTCCAACCCCAAACTCGGACGCCTGTGAGTACATCTCTGTGTTTTTCCATCCCTTTCCATCCAGGGATGCCTCTTCCTCTCCTCTCCTCCTCCGTCACTCTCTCTTTCTTTGATGTGACATGTGATCCGTCTGAGAAACAGCCACGGCGCAATGGCGGATCTTTTATCCGGGTTGAGGGTTCAAGTCCCGCACCAGGTGACACAGTGCTGCTCTGTGGTCCTGGCGAGAGGTGAAAGTGTGTGTGTGTGTGTGTTTGTGTGTGTGTGTTTGTGTGTGTGCGTGTGTGTGTGTGTGTGTGTGTGGACAATCTTTAAGGGTGAAGGAGTGCCTGCAGCAAATGTTTTGCTTGGAGCTGTGAGGAATTTTTATTCTGGAATAAGAAGTTTTCCCGGAGTTTAAGAGAAGGTCAAACAGATGCAGAGAATCCGCCCTCTCTCTCTCTCTCTCTCTCTCTCTCTCTCTCTCTCTCTCCCTCTCCTTCCCTCTCTCTCTCACTCTCTCTCTCTTTCCCTCTCTCTCTCTCTCTCTCTCTTTCTCGCTCTCTCATGCTCCCTCTGTCTGAACTCCGATCCGATGCTTTATCCCTCTGAACCGCAGAGATTTGCCGGTCGGTTCTGTCTGACGGTTGAAACACCCTCTAAACTTTAGGGCTGTTTGTTTTGGGCCGCCTTCAACTAGAGCTGCAGGTCCGACCCGGCGGATCTTTCTTCTGATGTGACGGGGCTGGAGGGGTTGTTGTGTGGGTTTCTGGGAGAGTGGGCTCAGGGACACCATATGAATCCACGATCTCTGTACAGGTACAGGTACAGGTGGGTTTTTATATCCGGCGCCGGCGCTGGGACATTCTCACTTCTCTCACTGGCTTTTATGATTCCAGGAGGCGGCGCCGCCTCGGACGCCGCCCCGACCTCTCCGTCTCTATAAGGACCTTATTTTACGTTGGTTCTGTGTGTTTCTTTGCAGAGGTGGGAAGTAATGGAGTACAAATACTCTGTACAAATACTCTGTTACTGTATTCAAGCAGATTTTTTCAAAACAGTCATTAATTTAGTCGATTATTTTCCCCAATATTTTCTTTTGTTTTCCGATGATCTAATATCAGAATCAGAATCAGAATCACTTTTATTGGTCATGTATCTGCATACAAGGAATTTGGTTAACTGAGATCTGACAGAATGAACGTCATGGAAAGAATTTTAAATTAAATGGATAAGAAAATAAACAAATATACAAGTTATAAATATAACATCAAAGAAAATAACACAACATTTGAACCAATATCACATATACACACATATACACACATATACACACGTATACACACACATACACACATATACACACATATACACAAATATACACTTATATACACACATATACACACATATACACAAATATACACACATATACACACATATACACACACACATATACACACATATACACACACATATACACACATATACACACATATACACTTATATACACACATATACACACATATACACACACATATTCACACACATATACACACACATATACACACATATACACTTATATACACACATATACACACATATACACATATACACACAGAAAACATATACACACATATACACACACATACACACACATATACACACATATACACACACATACACACATATACACACATATACACACACATACACACATATACACACATATACACTTATATACACACATATACACACATATACACACACATATACACACATATACACTTATATACACACATATACACACATATACACTTATATACACACATATACACACATAAACACACACATATTCACACACATATACACTTATATCCTCGCCGGACAGCTGATCTCTGAAATCTGCAGTTTATAACATTTTCAGTCGTGTTGAGGCAGAAATGTTCCCACACCTTTGCTGATGTCTGTCACGATGGCGTTTCCTTCCTTCTTATTACGCGTCTCAGAGGCGGTGTTTCAGTGCTATCGATGAAGAGGAGGCCATCCAGGTGGTCAATGTCGGATCCGCCATCTCCAAGCTGCTTCTGATTGGTCTGCGCTTTTATTCTGAAAGGGCCCAGAGCCGTCATGACTGATGCTTCATGATCATAGCGTTAAACAAACTCCTACTTCCTGCAGCTCTTCCTCACCGCCATCTCCGCCGTCATCTAGCAGAAGCCGCAGGATGATTGAATCCAAAACCTCTATTTATGACGGCGGGGAAGACGGATCGTCACTTACGTCAACCGCGGCTTCGGAGTCCAGAACCGCCTCATTCAGACACCCTGGTGGTGTCAGACAGGACGTCCGTCACACGCGACACCTTCTCTGTGTTTACGTCTTTTTTTCCACTTCCTCTTCCTCCTCGGCCCGACCTAACCTCTAATGATCCTCCATGGTTCTTATTTATCGCCGCTCAAATATGGATCCCTGCGGCGCTCCTGAAGCAGCTCGGCGAGCGAGTGGAAACGGCGAGCGCGGTCCAAACGTAACATTATAAATCTCTAAAGTTCTTTATACCCAAACTCCGCCATCAGCACAATCTAAATTACAGTGTCTGGAGTTTTTTTCCTTCTTTTCCACTTTTTCTTCCATTTTTCGGCGCTTTATGACGCTTTTCTGGAACGAAAGGAAGCGGCGGTTATGCAGATCGCGAAAATGTGAAGATGTGAGGCCGTCGAGGAAGTTGACGTAGGTCGAAAAGCAAGGGGGGATAACAGCAGGAGGGCGAGGAGGAGGAAGAGGAGGAGACGGCGGTGGCTTTCTGCTGTGGGGTTCGTAACCTTCCTCTCTGTCTTCCTCGGTTAGATATTAAATGATGGCAGTGTGATAGGAATTACCTCTTAACCCTCACATTAAAGCCCTGTGGTTTGAGGTTTGGAGACCGGGGGAGGGGGAGGGGGAAGGAGCTGGACCGGGATTAAGGGCTGGAGGTTCTGCTCTGGAGAGCGCTGGGAGGTGAGGGTATCAGGGTGAATGATAGATTCTGCTGAGATCGACGCGAATCAAAGAAAAATGGAAAAGGCTCTAATTGAGCAGCGAGCTGCGGCGGTGGCGAGCGCCTGAGGGAGACGCACAGGCATCATGGAGGTCATGTGGAAGGAGGGAGATGGATGGATGGAGAGATTGGAGCCTGTGATCCCACTAGGTGCTCAGCAGGGGGGGTATGGGGGGGTGGTGAGATAGATGGACGCTGAAGTGGAGTCTGTGGGTTTTCTGTGTGTGCAGTCTGTGGCGGTTCTGTAGAGACTGCGGTCTCACAGCTTGCGGACCCAGACTCACACTCGGAGCAGAACTGGTACACCGGCGAGGATGGAAGAACGCCAGTCCGGCGAGGACTTCTGAGGAGTTTGCTTTACGGGGCCTCCCGTCTAATAGCGTTGACCCAGACGAAGCCTCGTCCTGTTATCTTCGTGCGTGCGTCTGCATACGGCGGCGGCGGCGGACGCCGGGCCCCTGCGTTTCAAACTGGTTTCCTGCCAGCGATCAAGAAGCAGCAGCATCACTCCCCCCCATTAGAGAGGCTCCCATTACGGCCCGTCCATCTGCATGAAGGGAGAGGGGAGCAATGAAGAGGAGAAATGGATGTAACGTCAGACACCAGGGACTCTAACTCCTTTCCTCTCGCCGCTCCAGACGCTGAGTGTTACATAATGGAGGACGTGACCTTTGACCCTATTTCTGCTTTAATGGATACTGAAACTCAAGTGCTGTCTAGGGCCTCATCGGCAGAGCCCAGCCGACCGCCATCATCGTGTTTTAACATCTCACAATTGAGGCATTGCAGGGGTCTGAGTCGGCTGTGGAGGTAGTACCTGAGGCGGATTCAACTTCTGTAGAGATTTCGGGTACAAAGGAGGGTGATTCCGCGCTAAGTCCCGACTAGAAGACTTAAAAAAGAAAAAAAAAATTGTAACAATGAAGAATACTGGTAAAAAAAAAGTCTCTCTGTGATGTCATGATGTGGCTCTAGTCCCTCTGTGACGTAACGATTTGGCTCTAGTCCCTCTGTGATGTCATGATTTGGCTCTAGTCCCTCTGTGATGTAATGATTTGGCTCTAGTCCCTCTGTGACGTAACGATTTGGCTCTAGTCCCTCTGTGATGTAATGATTTGGAGTCATGGATGAAAAATGAGTAACCGAGGGAAGGACTGACCTACTGACCTGCTGAGGAAGGAAGATGAACGACAAGAAACATGGACGGTTGCCAGTTCAAATCCGGGCATTGATAATTGGGCGGTAGTGAGACATTCTCCCCCTTCAGCAAGGCATTTGACCCCTGAACGTTTCAGTGGAGCTCCCAGATGTGAAAGCGCCGATGTCTTTACTGGAAAAGGAACCTTTTTTTTATTTGTTACTGTTTGAGCGGGTGGAAAGGAATCTTGACGGCGAGCGAGAGAGAGGAGAGGGAGAGAGAGGAGAGGGAGAGAGAGGAGAGGGAGAGAGAGATGAAGGAGAGAGAGTAGAGGGAGAGAGAGGAGAGGGAGAGAGAGGAGGAGAGAGAGTAGAGGGAGAGAGACTAGAGGGAGAGAGAGATGAAGGAGAGAGAGGAGAGGGAGAGTGAGTAGAGGGAGAGAGAGGAGGAGAGAGAGTAGAGGGAGAGAGAGTAGAGGGAGAGAGAGTAGAGGGAGAGAGAGATGAAGGAGAGAGAGGAGAGGGAGAGTGAGTAGAGGGAGAGAGAGTAGAGGGAGAGAGACTAGAGGGAGAGAGAGTAGAGGGAGAGAGAGATGGGCCGGAGCAGGGGGTCATTTGAGACGTCTTTTCCTCCTCATTAAGTTAATGGAGAAAGACGAGGAGGTTGCCTTTAATCTTGGCTAATTGTCCATTTAGAGGCAACTGCCAGAGTTTACCTGCTGGAATGTTATTGTTGGTGTTACAGGAAGTGGGCGGCGTCGATGTGAGCAGCGATTGGCGGCGACAGAGTCGGCCTCGTTGGCGATTGGTGAGGAGGCCCGGTCCACACGGGGTGAGGGGTAAACACAAACCGCCTGAGGTTCCCCTTCTTTATTCTGCTGCACACAACAAATAACAAACTCCTGTCGGATATTGTAGGATTGTTTTTTCCCGTCATGAGGCGCCAGCGTCTTTGTTCGGTTTTCACCCACCGGGTGCTGGCGAGAAACAAATAGTGTAAGTCTCAAACGCACACAAGTTCACTTCTGCCTCTCACGCCATCTCTCCTGCTGGTTTTAACACCACCGGCGCTGGATGCAGGGTGGTGCATGTGTGTGTGCGTGTGTGTGTGTGTGTGTGTGTGTGTGTGTGTGTGAACAGTACACTTTACACTAAACCACACGACCATGATAGAACTTCCTAATAATTAAACATGACTCAAAAGGACAAACCCTGGCTCGCAGCTGCGCCACAGAGCCCACGTAGAGTTTCTACGTTTGCAGCAGGTTCATTCATCATTCTTAGGTTCTGTCCTTCGTGGTGGTCATAAAACACGGGAAAACATGCTAATTGGCCGAGGTGGCAGTGAGTGTTCTGGCAAGAAGGTGCACCAGGAGGCCCATAGGCTCCAGGACGGAGCTGCACCACAAGGCCCACCCTGAGATTCACTGGTGTTCGAGGAGAGGGAGGAATTTTGCAGAGGGAACCTTAGCAGGGCTATAAAAAGGCTGCTCTTAGCGGCTTGTGTGCGTTTGTGTGTTTGCGTTCCCACACCCAGACGGCGGCGTGATTTTGTCCCAGGACGTATTTAGATAAATACACACTGCAGAGATACGGAAAAGCTAGAGGAAAAGAGAGAGAGAGGAAGGGCATTGATTGCTCCTCTGGAAGTCTTGGCTGTGGGCAGATGAATGGATCTGGAGACGAGTCCATTACACAGATGGAGTTTCAGGGGTTTCTCTACACTGTAAAATCATTTCTGACACATTTTCTTCTAACTGGTGTCATTAAACCCAAAGGAGAACCTCTACATGTGTCCTTCTGCTGCCGGAGCCATAAATGTCTGCAGCAGGGAGAAAGAAGACGAATGTCATTCTGTCCCCGAAGAAATAACGTTCATTCAAGTATTCAATTGTTTTATCCCAAAGATGGAATTCCAATTTATACGATGTGTGGGTGAAAGGTGACTGCGTTCAGGAGGGAATATGGTCACCATGACGACCATCATAGACGACCATGACTTTGATCTCTAACAAAGAAATCAGGGCGACTTAAACCATCAAAATCGGTCACTTTGTTTTCAACTGAAACTGAAACTACAGAAGAACTTGGAAATGAAAAAAAAATCTAAACTGGGACTAGAGAGGACCTGAAACTATAGAAAAGCTAAAACTACAGAAAAACAGCAGATACAGATAACCATAAACTAAAATAAAAACCTAAACTAAAACTACAGAGGCACTATGGCTACAGAGAACCTGAAACTACAGA
>VRLP01004222.1:0-7500 GCA_009660295.1 Lophius piscatorius | reverse complement strand
GGAGCTTTAGCTTGGAAAGCTTTTGGCCACAGTTTCTCCACCCACTCAGTCCAAATCCGCTGCTTATGAATATGAATCTATCTTTCCTCAAAATGTTCATATTTTACTCAGAAGGGGAAATTTTTTCTTTATAAAATGCTGTTTATAAAGAAATAACCTGCAAAAAAATGAATCCGGTTTTATCCAAATTGGGTGCATATGAATGCAATTAAGGAGATCTCTCATGTGAACATGATATTTTACTCTAATACCTCATACACGACCACATGACCTCTTTTCGCTGCAGCTCTGCACCAACGTTTTTGGCCGATCTCACTCTGAAAAGTAGAAACATTTAAGGCGTCAAAGTTGTTTTTTCACACTTTCAAGGTTCGCAATCGATCCCCGCTCCAGAGGCATTCAACTACCAGGAGGTCTTTAAGCATCAGTCAGGAGGGGTGGACGGCATCATCCAATAGTGACGTAGTAGTCTGCTGATGCCTTTTCTATTATTTGATGTCGCCGGCTTTCTCCGGTGAATCAAAGTCGATGGACGTGTCTATGTGCGTAATATTTTCACTCTGTGGGAGGTCTCCATGCTTCCACTGTTGACCGCTATTATGGCTACAGAGTACATGGCTGGAACTGGCTAATGTCGCACACATGGGCAGACACACAGTCGGTGTCCAGGAACTTACAAGTGAATGTGTGTGTGTGTACATGTGTGTGTGTGTGTGAGAGAGAGAGAGAGAGAGGGAGAGAGGGAGAAGTCAGACCTGTGATTTATACTGTTTAAGTAAAGTCTGATTGTTACAAATGAAGTTAAACTGTTGATATTCCTCTGGTGTAATCAGAGTCGGACACTCTCACGCACACAAACACTCCGTATCTACGTGTAACACACACACACACACGCGCACACCACACACACACATCCACCCACGCACTGTGGAGACACACAAACAAACACAAACCAGTTCTGTGTCGCTCTCCTTCCCCCCCCGTCTGTCTTCCCTCCTCACATGCCGGCCACTCGCGTTCGCTGCAACCGTTTTCTCAACGGAGCGGAGATGCTAGCAGCGTTCCAGATGCGTCTCCTGGTGGGATGGAATCCGGCGAAAGATGAATTATGTTGTGTTCACGCTGATCGCAGATTTAGAACGCCATATTTTACCCTCTTTAATCGCAAGAATGTCAGCAGGGTCATTCGAGTTCACCCACATGAGTCATTCGTACGATCTTCTTCCTCATCCTTCAACCGACTCACCCTCGTGTTCTCGAGACCCTTTTCGGTCCAGAACCAGCGCTGAAGCTCTTCCATTGCAGTCATCAACCGTGACTGACGTAAAAAACACGCCGGCTGCGTTGTGTGTGTCAAGGAAGTCACAGATGTGTCTGCAAACCAAAACAAGACCGTGTGTGAGTTCACAACATCATCAATGTACGAAGACCTACAGCTCGGATCAGCCGGTCCAAAGACGTCGGCAGAACCTCAACGCCGACAGGCTTTCGCATCAAAGAGTCTGAGGAGCCTGTATGATTGATCAGGTTAGACTATTTCCAAAATCACTACTTGTCACACTTGATCAAACTTTGCTGGACGTTGGTCATGTGACCCGTAAGAACCGGATACATTTTTGGAATGACTCGGGATTCAGATCCAGGGAACGTTCCTATCTTTCTTAGAATATCACGGATACTTTTCTTTTTTTTTTTACAATTTCCCTCTATGACGACTTCGATGTCCTCGAGACACTGATGTCATAAAGACATCCAAGCCAGCTGTACACCAGATTATAGACACTCCCACTGCGACCATTTACCACAAATCATCGCTAAAACTCTCATATCTCTTTCTGTCATCAACCGTGACTGACGTAAAACACGCCGGCGGCGTTGGGTTTATGGGGGTTAATGGGGGGGGAGGGGGGGTGGGGGTGGGGGGGGGGGCACACATGTGTCTGAAAAGCAAACAGAGACGTGTTTGGGTTCAAAGCAGCTCAGTAAGTTCTTATCTTCAGGGACCTCGTCCTAATGACGTCCAAATGTTTGACATCTGAAGAGTCTCAACACGGCGCCGCCAATCCGACGTGAACTTTGTGATCGATCCGATAAGTTACACTACTGAAAAAGTACTCGGATAAGAGGGTGATCATGTGACGGGCTTGAACCCTCAACATTTTTGAGTGGTTCTGGATAAAACGGGCAGATCCAGGAGACATTTTATGACTTTATTATCATAATATTGCGAGATAAAGATAAAAAAAAACAAAAAAATGTTTTTTGATGGCTTTGATGTCCTTGTTACGTTTTACCTCAATGTTCTAGGGTTGTAGTGTGTGAATGAGTGAACGCTGTCTTGTGTTGTAAAGTGGTCAACCAGGTCAACAAGTCCATTTACTATTGGGCATTCGACCTTTCTGGCTTTGATGTCGGATACATGGCATCTTGGTGGCTTTGATGTCTCTATGATATGTGATGATAAGGCTCAGGAGTTGGCTCAGGATGGAGGCCAGCCACCAAATTATCAGAAAAGTTGTCGGTTGTTGACGGAGCCAAACATGCTGAAGTGCTCTCGAGCAAAAATGCTGAATTCCAGTTTTCTGTAAACGGGCGTTCCATCAGTATGTGGGTGATGGCGTGGATGGTTCTCCCTCCTGAAGAGGAGGTGGCGCCTTATATTACTGCGTGAATGTGTGTGTCCCACCAGAAATACTCGATGTGAGTACCAAGACTTAATTCACCGTTTCTTTAAAGCTAAAATCATCTTAGTTCATATTTTCTTCTGCAGGGAAACGAAACAACACAACAAAACGTTTCTGTACTGTTTCCTGCAGTAAACGTCTCGGTGTGATTGAATTAAAGTTTGTCTGTGTATCATTATGTTACTATGGTGTAACAAGCTGGCGTTGGCTATGAGGTGAAAAGCCACCGCCAGCTTTTACCTCATCCATGCGCCGCCGCGGATGAGTCATCAGTAAATATAACAAACACAAGCTACGTCATGCAGCATCATGAAATCATGTCCACATTGAGAGCGAAACAAAAAAAGGAACCAAAAACTCGCCACTGAGGAGACTGACAGCTCCAACGCAGCCGCTAAAGTAAATTCAATATTGCGCCACCTTGTAGATTTGGCTGGGAATCCGCTGGACGGATCCGCGGGACAAATTTGAGACGAAAGAGCGCCGCGTTCCAGATTTCAGTGGGAGATAATAAATCGAGTTAAGGACATATGATAAATCACTTCCAACATCCTTTAGAGGAGAAAACATTGGACTGAACAGCCAGAGATCCTCTTTGTGAATCCAAGCGGAGTGGGGCCCAGTGGTGGTTTTCCACTGGAGCAACATTTCCATGAACAATACCACACAGGCACGTCAGAGGCTACCTTTTTTTTTTAATATTTATGACATAAAGTATTCCAAGCTATTACAGCATGATTGACAGTTATTGTGCATAAATATCTAGGGTGTACGTCGCGTTGTTGACCTCATAAATTGCGATATCTAATGAGTTCCCTGCAGTGTTAATATACGTAAGGAGAATAAATATGAGTGCAGACGTTTGGGGCGTTCCACTTTCAACAAATCCAAACTTTGGGCAGAAACGGAGCTTCAGTTTTGGGAATTCATACCAAACAGCGGTGATGCAAGGGCTTGCAATTTGTGTCCTCTAATTAGTCGTCCCGTTGTTCGGTGTTTATAGTGATTGCGAAGAAGAGGGAACTTTACTTTGAGGAGATCCTGAAAGACGAGCTGTGCTTCGTCCCGGGCGCAGACTGGTGCCGCGGTAAAGTCGGTCCTCATGAAATACAATACAGGCTCATCACTCCAGAACTCTGTGACCCACGTGAAGACTTTTGTGTGTTTTATGAAGTTCTACAGTGTCGTCAAGCGCGAGACACTCGCCTTAAGTGACAGGAGTAGAACGCAAATATGAAAAGCCGAGATAGCATAGCAGGCTAGGTCTGACAATGTCGGGCTTTGGGTGGGCTGATGCCTCAAGCATATGAACTGTAAGTGAATTGGGGTCTTGTCCTCAGCTGATTGGAAAATGGACAGGTGCAATTGAGGTGAAAAGACAGTTGAGTCTCAAGTTACCGTTCAAACTATGTTTCAACCCTCACCTCTGGTCCTGAGGTCTGAGTAGAGACCAACAGAATGCAGACACATGCAGCTGAGATGAGCTTCCCCCTGCCTTAGAGATAAGGTCTGGAGCTTAGACATCCGGAGGGGGGGGGGCTTCGGAGCGGAGCCGAGGTTCTGTCAAGCGTAAAGGAGACAGCCGAGGTAGTTGGGACCCCCCGGACACACCTTTGGAAGTTTTCAAGGCACGTCCAGCTGGGAGGGAGTAGAGAATGTTTCCGGGAAGGAAAAAAAATATCCAATGAGCGGCAGTTTCCCTGGGTGAAGATGCGATGTTGATGCTAGGAGGTCACAGGGGAATGGCCGGACTGGTTGGAGCTGATAGAAACTCAACAGTAACTCAAATAACCGCCGGTTACAACAAAGTGTCTCCTCTGGCCTCAGAATACCTCAGGCTCCTCGGCAACGAGCTGGAGGGAGTTGCTGGTGAGAAGAAATGTTTGGAATATCCCGCTAGGCCTGCTGCCATCTTGACCCAGCCCTGGAAAACTGGGTTGGGTCATCGACAAATTACCGTTTTCGGGGAAGCGGTGGAAGAGACCCTGGGGTCGACCTTGACTTCAATGGAGACATTATCTATCTCTTCTTTTTTGGGATCCCCTGGAAGGAGTCAAGGGCGTCGCAAATTTGCAACCGACATTTGTTATGATGTAAACGTTAGATTCAGTCAAGAGTTCAGCATCAGTTTATCGATGGAAGTGACTCGCTGTGATGATGAGGAGCTGATTGGAGATCAAAGACTCGTCCTCAGCTCCAACCGTTCTGTAAAAACGTTTGCGTTTATTCTCTTTCATCCAGGTTGTGATAATCCCGGAACATTGAAACTGAAGCAGCCGGAATTCTTTGGGTTTGAGGTAATTTTTGATAAAACCTTGAGGGATCCAGGTGGTTGAAGCCCAACCAACTACCAACAACCGCCTTTTGTTGTCTTGAAGGACTTCATTCAGGGAAGGGGTCTCCTTGTGGAAGAATAAAAGGATTAACAGTAAAAATGAGTGGGGGATGGAGAGAGAGGCAGCGAGACGGAGAGAGGAAGAGTCTTATTGTGGGTAAGACGGGTGAGGAGAATGAAGATAGAGGGAATGAAAGGCTCAGCACAAGTGGAGAGAGAGAGAGATAGAGCGAGTCAGCCACATGAATGGGGTCAGAGGAGATCTGACCAGGCCTCCTCTAAATACAGAGCGCCGCAAAGCCACTTTAAGACCTGTTTAGATGTATTTATACATCACACACAAATACACACTGTGTGCAGTTTCCCTGTTTGTCTCTCTCTCTCTCTCTCTCTCTCTCTTTTTTTCTTCTTCTTCTGCATTACTAAAAAGGAAACGCACAAACAGAGAGAAACCACCCGCAATTAACCCTGGGCCGCTCTGAAACATGACTTCAGTCGGCTCGGGTGTCATTATGTAAGAGGTTTGGCTCCACCTGTCGAACGCCAACACAAAACCTCTATCTGTAAAATAACGTTTGCTTTGGTCGCATCTACAGACAGAAAATGATGATTGTGGTGTCGGGTACGAAACATGAGGGCTGATGACATGAAACTGATATTTATACAGGGACAAACACACCTGTTACAACATTACGGCAACTTTACAAAGGTGAACCATTTATGGCATCAATGTCACTGTATCAATGATATAACTTCAAATAAACTATATCCCTTTATGTCGATGATGCAACGTTATGACAACTTTACCCCTTTATGTCGATGATACAACGTTATGACAACTATATCCCTTTATGTTGATGCCTCCCAACCTACGAGTCTATACTCTATTCATATAGGAGGGTGGCACAGGTGATCAATGCAGTCCGTTTCTGTCTTGTTAGCATGTTGCTAACAAGAGAACTTCTTCCAGCCTTGGGGCGTTTAAAGAATCTTTGTTGTCAATTGTCATCAGCCAGGATATACCAACGGTTTAATTATTTTGTTTTACACTTACAGTGAGGGGGTCTGTTCATCATAGACGATTTATTTGTCCAGTAGGAGCATCTTAAATCGTATATAACCCACAGATATTGTATATATACCCAGATTAAGGTAGAACTAAAAAACAATATCACTTTACAGCAACAATACAAAAGGATACTTCTTCACAGCAATGATACCAGGCTGATTAAATTATAGACTCATACAGCAATTCCTTCATTTTGAGGCAAAATACAACTTTACCAGACAATTAGAGAAGAGCTTGTAAAACTAACACTCACTTACTCGGCGTGTCACTCTTGATGATTTATCGGTTGTTAATAATTTATCCGTCTCGACAAACACGAGATTCCAGAACTTTGTGAAAAGCAAATCAGCTGTGTGTCGCATCTTTTAGACGGACCACAAACATCAGACGCCAGTCAAAAGCGTCCTGCAGAAACGTCCCGCCTCTATAAACAACAGCATGGACCTCTTTCAATTAGTCAAAGTCAGAAAGTCAGTGACATCTGATGGACGTGTTCTAAAAGTAAACTTGTAAGGAGTTTGTATTTGTACTTGTGGTGTCGGTGCATTCCTGAAACTCCATCCACAGATGCCAGAATTGGACCTGGACTCATATCGCTTGTGTTGCGTATAAAGACATGTTTATAGCTGCAGCATCTGCGCCCACACAAATAAACTGCTGTGGAAACAAAAAACAAAAAGAAGGGTCTAAAAAAAGGCAAAGTATGAAATGAAAAGTGAGTGGGCGTAAAGAAGCAGACAGTTACTTTATAACAAAGATAATTAAAGAGCTTCTCGCTTTTAAAAAAAAAAAAAAAATTTAAACAAAGAAATATGAAACGCTGTAATAAAACTCCGGCGTTCGTTCCATTTATTTGTGGCGTTTGTTGAGGAAGAGCGTCTGCTTCAGCGCTCCCAGCCCACTGCCAGTGTGTGAAAGTTTACCTAACGGGATGTTCTGGGTGAGGATGTGTCAGGGCGCCGCCCCCGCCATCATCGCCAGCGCGGTGGCTTCTGCAGCGTTTACGCGCGCCGCTCTTCATGCTTTTAAAATATCCTTGGCTTCCTGTGGCTGTGGGTCCGTGTCTGCAGAGGAGCTGAGCTTCAGTTCCTGATCTGGCAACGCTGACGATGATGAATGTGCCGCCTCAGCAGGGTTCTGGTCAAAAAGAATCACGGGCAGTTTAAAGTCGCCTTTTAGAAATGTACTCGGGAGAGTAATCGGATTACTGTGTGAAAGTTTGTTTATCTCAAAAACAATTATGCAAATAAATACAAGAGAAAAAAAAACATTAATAAGATGCTTTTAAAAGTATCCTGGACTAATTCACTGTATGAACCTGGACTGTTTCACTGTATGAACCTGGACTGTTTCCCTGTATGAACCTGGACTGTTTCACTGTATGAACCTGGACTGTTTCACTGTATGAACCT
>VRLP01004221.1:0-52103 GCA_009660295.1 Lophius piscatorius | reverse complement strand
AGTTCTATGGAGCCCCGTATTCCTAAAACCCTTAGTAGCGATGACTTCATGAGTTTCTTTAATGACAAAATTATAAGTATTAGGGACAAGATCCATAACCTCCTGCCTTCAATTGGCTCAAGTTTACACCCCAGGACTATGTGCTTGGAAACAACAGATAGACCTGGAGCAGATCTAGACCGCTTTATTCCCATTGATCTGAAACAATTAACTTCCCTTATTTCCTTATCCAAAACAACAACCTGTCTCCTAGACCCAATCTTAACTAGAAGCTGTCTCCTAGACCCCACCCCAACTACAACCTGTCTCCTAGACCCCATCCCAACTAGTCTACTTAAAGTTTACCCTTAGTCAGCAACTCTCTATTAGAAATCATCAATCTGTCTTTAAATTCAGGCTACGTACCAAAGTCCTTTAAAATAGCCATAATCAAACCGCTGCTTAAAAAGCCGAATCTTGATCCAGAGGCTTTAGCAAATAACAGGCCGATATCTAACCTTCCCTTCCTCTCTAAAATCTTAGAGCGTAAGAATAGTTTATTTGAGGATTTCCAATCAGGTTTTAGAGTTTACCATAGTACAGAAAAAGGCACTGGTCAAAGTTACAAATGACCTTTTAAAGGCGTCTGATGAGGGACTGGTCTCTGTTCTGGTCTCTTTGGATCTTAGTGCTGCATTTGATACTATTGATCACCAAATTCTAATACAAAGACTTGAAAACCTAATTGGCATCAAAGACACTGCATTAAATTGGTTTAAGTCATATTTATGTGGCAGATCTCAGTTTTTGTCTGTTAACAATGAATCCTCCATGCATAGTAAAGTTACCCACGGAGTTCCCCAGGGATCTGTGCTTGGGCCAATATTATTCACGTTATATTTGCTCCCTTTAGGCAACATTATCAGGAAACACTCACTGTTCACTGTTATGCAGATGACACACAACTGTACTTATCAATGAAACCAGGTGAATCTAATCACTTATGCAATTTAGAGGCGTGTCTCAAAGACATTAAGACTTGGATGACCTGCAACTTTTTATTATTAAATTCAGATGAAACTGAAGTTATTGTGTTGGGACCCAAGCACCTTAGAAACAATTTATCTGATGATATATCTACTCTGGATGGTGTGAGGAACCTGGGAGTTATCTTTGATCAGGGTATGTCCTTTGACTCCCACATAAAACAGATTTCTAGGACTGCCTTTTTCATCTGCGACATATTTCTAAAATACGACACATTCTGTCACAAAAAGATGCAAAAAAGTTAGTTCATGCATAATGTCCTACTAGCAGGTAGTCCCAATAAGTCTCTGAAGCCCCTCCAGCTGATCCAGAACGCTGCTGCACGTGTGCTGACCAGAACCAAGAGAACATATCTCTCCTGTATTAGCATCCCTTCATTGGCTCTCGGTAAAATCTAGAATCAAATTCAAAATCCTTCTGCTCACTTACAAAGTCCTTAACGGTCAGGCACCAACGTATCTGAAGGAGCTCATAGTTCCATATTGTCCAATCAGAACTCTACGCTCCCAGGATGCAGGGTTACTTGATGTCCCTAGAGTCTCCAGAAGTAGAATGGGAACCAGAGCTTTCAACTATCAGGCTCCTCTCCTGTGGAACCATCTTCCAATCTTGGTTCGGGGGGCAGAGACCCTCTCTACATTTAAAAGTAGGCTTAAAACTTTCCTTTATGATAAAGTTTATGATTAAGGCTGGCCCAAGCTAGCTCTCAGCTATGCTGCTATAGGTTTAGACTACTAGAGGATCTCCCATGATGCACTGAGCTCTTCTCTCTTCCTCTCTCACTGTCCCTCTTTATACATCCCTCTCACTTTAATTCACGTTACTGGATTAATGCATGTTACTGGATTAATACATGTTGAATGGTTTAAATGCATTTTAAATGGTTTATTGCATGTTACTAACTTGACTTCTTCCCTGGAGTCTTTGTGTTTTCTCGCCCTGTAAGGTCACATGGTTGGTGATTGGATCCGCTGCTGTGGACTTCAGTCTGGGAAGTCCACAGAGTCTGGTCTAGACCTGCTCTTTCTGGAAAGCACCTTGAGACAACTGTTGTTGTGAAGTGGCGCTATATAAACAAAGATTGATTGATTGACAAAAACTCTGTTTGTAAGGTTTCCCCTTTCGCCAGGTCCAAGAGTATGACTTTATTCTCACATAATTACGAGTTTATTTTTGTAAAAATATTTTTTTCTAGTTTCAAGGTGGCCCTAATAGTCTTTCATAAAAATGTAGATGTTTTTTTTTTTTTTTTTATATATATATGACCTGATTGTCTTATCCATAGGTGGAGGAATGTATTTGAGTAGGGATGTGTGAGCGTGATTGGAGAAGAAGTGATGAAGGTAGTAGTCGTTTTCAGCTACTTGGGGTCGACTGTGCAGGATAATGGGGAGTATTGGGGAGGGGGGCACCAAGGTGAGGAGGAGAGTACAGGCGGGGTGGAGTATATGCAAATACTATAATGGGCAGTTTGTGACTGGAAGGTCCAACGAGAGCAGAAGAGAAGGTTAATAAGAGAGTAGTGACAACACCTACTAAGTATGGATTGGAGAGGTGGGCGCTGATGAAGAGGCAAGAAACAGATTGGAGGTGGAGGAACTTTAGATTTACAATGTGGAACACGCACACTAGCGGAATGGCGCATATTGGTGATAATATAAGATAGGATATATGGGGGGGGGGCATGAGAAAAAGAGAGAAGAAGAGAAGATATATGGCAGTGTTGAGATAGATGAGAGACATGAAGGTGGTGTGGGCGATGGACAAGGATACAGGGGAAAAGAGAAATCTTTTGTGGTAACCCCTAATTGGGAGCAGCCATGTGAACAAGAGGAAGAAGGTGGAGGCATCTAAGGTCATGCTGCCAAGATGTCTGTCTCTTTACTCTCATGCTCTACGTTGTCTCGACCCAGCTGCCCACCATCAGTCACAATCTGCTCCTAAATGGCAGTTTCTTCTCACCAATGTCGGTAAGCCGCTTGCTGTGGTGGAAATGGTTGGGTCTTTGTAGGATAAGGAGTAAACTCTGGCGGTGCTCATTTTGTAAAGAGCCTTGAGGTAACATTTTCTTGTAATTTGGTGCTATATAAAATATTGACTTCACCATTCGAGATCACTTCAACGAGTCAGCCAAAAAGAAGCTTTTTATCGCCCTATTTGTGTCTGTTTGGCAATTGGCACCAGCTGAGCATCGAGAACCTGGGGACAGAACAATTGCTGCTTTTCACTTCTTGTAGAGCCACAGATATGTCTGAATACCAAACTTCACAGAGTTCGGTATTCAACAAAGTTCTCCAAGGAAGACACAACTGGGTTATTTGAGACATCGATTCAGGTAATAAGAAGCCCACATTTTTTCAAATTGAGGAGACAGCACCAAGCCGAGGAGCTGCTTACCCTCCAGGCAGAGGGCGAGAAAGGCAAATTGTTTTTTTGCCATCTTTATTTATTGATTGGAAGTGCTGTTTGATGGGTATGTAAGACCTCCCACTAGATGGTGACGCTGTTGTGTTATATTACATACCAGAGTCGTGGTGTTCTGCTATCGATTTGTTGCACAATCTGTGTAAAAGGGGCTTACGTTTCCCTTTGTAAACCTCTTCTTCACCCATGAATCATTTCACATCTCCGAGAGGTCTGCTGCCAGGACCCCACCTGTTCACCATGGTGCCCTGCACCTCCTAGTTGCCGTCATTAATGGCTGAATACTGATACTCTGCATATGTGTCTTTTTCCACGTTGATCATATCTAAAGTTCATCAGGTGTCAATTACAATCAGATGCAGGTAATAAAATTTGACTAATCATGTTGATAAGCAATAGACAGACCCCACAATGAGCTGAAACCTAAGAGGAAACGAGGCTGCAGTTTAAACTAGATCAAATGGAAAAACAATCGTGAAATATTTAGAATTAACCAAAATTTGAATTTGATTTCCTGTGCAGAAGAGGGTCATTTTGGAGAGGATGAAAAACTCAGAATGCATAAACTTTACTAAACCCTCGCTTGGTAAGCATCGCAATGGCCACAATCGCAAAACCCCACACTTGTCCGATCTGGTAAATATACACTCTCACACACTGAGGACCCATGATTGTCTCTTCAGCAGTCAGAGAATTTCAAAAAGCCTCGGTCTCTGCTGTGTGATAATTACCCATGCAGCTCTCCGATGGAGCATTTGCATAATCATCATCAGCCATTCACAGAGGACACACAAAGGATTATAATGAGGCAACAGAGAAACAAGAAGCATTTCAGGGAGCCATTGAAGTTTCGCACTGAGAGGGCAGCCGCGGTCGCTCGAAGATGTGCAGAACACCAGCAAAAAAGAGGAGAGATGCAGCGATGGTGTGTTTAGGTGAAGAGAAATCATTAAAACCCTTCGACCAATGTGTCCTAAGGTATCCATGTTGCATAACACAGTGTAGCCTACTTAGGTTGGTGTATTTATGGAGAGTTGGTGGAGAGGTGATCCAAAGAGTGGGAAGTGAAACAATCCTCTTATCCTTAACAAACACGCTTTTGTAACAATCCCAGTAGGTGGAAGCAGCAGGCCCCGTCAGAAATACCCACCTTTAAATCTACAGCCGTTTCTGCAAAATGCATCCCACTTACAGAACCACAAGTTCTTGTGAAAAGCAGCAAGTGAACTATCTTACTGCACTATATCGCATAGCATAAACTCATGAGATTATATCTACTCGTGTATATATTACCCCAGAAATACTGTTTTTACAGACTGATGTATTGTTGAGGTATTTTACTGCAGCATAAATGATCTCTAAAAACTTATCAAACCTTATTGACTGTAAATCCAGTCAATTATCCAGAATTAAAACATTTTTATAAAAACTTTTTTTTTTTAAAAGCTGTAAATAAGCCTGGTTCCTGTTTGTAGGAGAGATAGGAGCATCTCCTCTCTCTCAAGGTTTTTTTGTTGTCTTTACACAGCTGTGTGCAGGAACACAGGTGTGTTTTGATGTCTCTTGAGTCCCAGGGCTTTTAACATAACTAAAGATTCTGTGCAGAGTACGGTTTTTAAGCAAGGCGTTGTAATCACTTTTGAAAGCTCATATTTTGTTTTGTAAAAGGTTTAAAGATCTCATAGTCATTTTGACTTGGCTTGTATAAAATGGAAGTCCACACATTGAACACAGATGAATAAGCTTGATGTTGTGAGATTAAAAAATAAAGTAGCAGAACTTGCTGTTCACCTGCCAGCATGAAAATGATTTCTCTTTAACAAAAGAAGAATCCACTACCTGTATGAAAAGTAAGACACACACCTAACGAAGAAGAAGCTGGTTTAAATCCATCAGCATGGGAACAATTACAAAGTTATTTCTAAGGCTCTGAAGCTCCACCGATCCACAGTGAGAGACATTATAAACAAATGGAGAAGATTTGGAACCAGAAGTGCACCGATTGCAATTAGGGCGGCTGTAGCTCAGTGGGTAGAGGATCAGAAGATAGCTGTTTTGAGCCCCCGCAAGCCCACATGTTGTAGGGTCCGTGCTCAAGGACCCTACAACATGTAGACTCCCCAGGAGCTAAAAAAGGAGCTGCCCACTGCTTTGAAATGCAGAGAACTTGAATTTTCCTCGGGTTAAATAAAGTATCAATTATTACTATTAATAATTATTATTTTCTTGGCCGATTACCGACCGGCCCGATACGGATTTTGGCCAATCAGTTTCTTTTTTCTTTAAAGTTTTAAAACCATAGAATCCTCAGGAACCTAAGCCCGGATCCTGTTTGTCGCCTTCAGCACATCATCCCAGCTCTGCTCCGAAACGAGCTGTCCTAGCTGAACGTGCCTCACTCCATCTGCAGATGAATCCCTGACTTGCTGTCTAACAGGAAGCGGTGCGTGAGACACTGAAGTGGAAGGCATAAGAGAAAACCATCAACAGAGTTTTTGAGAGAAACTCAGAGTTTGTTGGAGTCGTCGGTAGATTTAGAGGCTCGCAATAACTCCGACATCAATGGAGGTATCTGCACAAACTTTTCCTAAATGTAGGGTAATGTCGTGCCCTGAGGTTTGTGCTCACCGATTGCTTTTTGTAGATTTATTTTATTATTAAGTTATGCAAAGTGTAATCAACTCTAGGATATGCGAAAATCTATCTCTGGATAGAATTTCATGCAAAAACTGTATTTTGCTCCCAAACAAAGAAACAAACAGACAAACTCACAGGATTAAAAACATAACCTCCTTGGTGGAGGTGACTAACCTATGATTGTATCTAATCCATGCTACCTACCTGCTGGAATTTAATCCCTATTCATGAGCTCTTTTTGTTTTTCTGCAATGATACTAATCTGTCTTTGCCTCCAAAAACACCATTTCGGTTAAGTACTGAAGCGGCACCACATCACACTCTATCATCAAAAGTCTGGTGTCATAGGCATTTTTTAATTACAATGGGGAAAATATCATTTATCTTTTCGGGCCAGGCCTCAGGGACCAGCGCAAATCTTCTGTGGCGCTTTACTTTACTAGAAAAAACATGAAAGAGAATGGGATGAGCAGTGATCAGCAGACCTTCTAACCTCCCATGTGGAAATGTTCCAAATAAATGCCTCTGGCCTTTGAAGTGATTGAGCCCCGCTGGATGTAGGGAAAGCCATGTGAAACACAATCAAACATGGGTAAGAAGGATCAAAGATAGGGGTCGGGGGGGGTCAAACGGTCTATGCCCAGATCCAGCTAATGACACACTAAGGCTCCATACTGTGCTGACTTAAACATCAATGTTAAAATAACTGCTGCGAATCAATAATTCATGGAGAGATAATAACTTATGCTTTCCGAGTTTTATCTATCAAAACATTTGCGATACGCCACACACGCAAACTCACCAACAAACAAAATAAGAGAAGCAAACTAATTACTGCACTGCAAAAACAGCCGTATGAAAAAGGAGTCAAATACTATTAAATATAATCAAATTCTCTTGAATTGACCTATAAAAACTGTCATGGTGAGACAATTTTGCGTGGTTGTGCAATGAAAGCAATGAAAGCCCAGTTATTCCAGAACTTATTTAAAATTTTTGGAAACTGGGTACCTTGTCGCTCGTGTAATCAAGCATGATATGAGCTGGAATATCTTATATTATTATTAATAATAATAATGCATTTTACTTTTATAGCACTTTTCACAACCAAACAAAATAAAAGACATAATGTGCTACCCTTGATAAAATATACAACATACAATAATAAAAAATAGGCAATTAACGATTTGGTAGATAAAACTCAGACAAAGACTCCTGTAAAAGTGTACTCGTAAAAAGAGCCAGGAGGAGATCAGAAAAGTGTTAAGAGCTGAGTCATGGCTCGTTTATAATTTAGCAGAACCAGGTTCTGGACCGGAGAGCAGATGCAAAGCAGAGCAAAAGCAGGTGTAATTAAAAAAAAAAAAAGGCAAGGGTCCAAAACCATGACATCAGTCTAATAAGGCAAACAAACCAGAGTAAACTTCGGAAATGGGAAAGGTTACTAGTGATAAGGTGGCAATACAAACGAGAGACTACTGCAAGGAAAACACGGTGGATAATCAGACAAGAAAAGACTAGAAGGAACACAGGAGGGACGGACACAGAGAGACACTTAGAGCACAAGTCAAAACACAGTGAGACAGGAAGAATAAAGAAATGAAACACCTTCACTAAACAGAGAAGTAAACAGCTAAACAGATCTTAGAAACCAAACGTTAGCACAGCGGCTTAAGCCAGCGGAAGCTCCGATGCTGCCAAAAGTATGTATCTATATGTATTTATCTATGCTGTCATTTATGGTTGTAAAATGTAAGGACCAAAATTGCTGGGCAGAAAAACCCCGGAAGTGTTCGGCACAACAAACATAATCACACTCTTCATATTTAATCACCCAAGGAACACAGCATGTTAAAAGCTAACGCTAGAAAAGAGGCTAAAGCTAGTGGGAGCTCAAAGCCAGCCGAAATCCCTGAAGTCCCTGGACAAAGCCAAAATATAACATAAATGGACTGAACGAGGTTTACAAAGTTTAATTTTAACTTCCAAATGACCTACAATTGGTTTAAGGAACACCCGGCGGGGAGAACTGAGGGCACATTAATTTCAACAGGTCAGCATACATAAACATTACACAATGCCGACCAGCATTCTAACCTTCCCAGTAGTCCTTCAAAATAAGAGCTATAAAAAAACATTAATCATTATAATAATTAAACTTTAAAGAAAATAAATAAAAAATCGGTGATCGTACAAGAAAATTTATAATCGGTGCATTTCTCCTAGCGAGTCTAAAAACAGAACGTGTGCGTTTGGACAAGGCCTGAGGTGACAGATAGACTTGGACATATTTTGGCTTCCGTAAAAATGATACTGAACAAAAATAAGACACAGCAGAAAAACTATTTCAGTGTCTAAAGGGAACGCCACCAATATGTTTTATCACTCACAAAATAATCATAACGGCAAGAATTCCTCAAATTAAATGGGAAGAAATGCCTTAAAAACTGAGCTCTTTTTTCATAAAAACAGATCGCCCTAGTGAGTAAAATATGAACTATTAGAATAAAATATGACAAATACAAAACAAATCTCCTTGAGTCAATTCATATGAATCAAATTTGAAGTAAATCATACCAACAGTTGCAAAATTATGGCCCAAAGATGTTTGGAGATAAAGCTCCCCACTGAGTTGGAAATAAAAACCAATCTTTCCCAAAATAATCCTGTTCTTCCTCACACTTAGGTCTATGAAGGTATAAAATCTGAAAAATATACATGTAATAGTTTTTGACCTAGCGCATTAACGTGAAGGAACTGCGGCGTTAGCAATGATGATTCTATAATATCCCGACATTTCGGGGATAGAATAAAATCTTACCTGTTGTCAGGTAAGTAAATAGAGCACCAGGAAAATAGAGCGAAGCCAAAATATCCTACGTTTAGTAATTCATTTTATTTAGAGTACTGACCTATTAGAGAACTTTTCAGGTAAGATAAAGAAATCATAATTGAATTAAATTATACTAATATCACATTTATCCCAGACAAGACGTTTTTTTTGTAACTTTCCTGAATGTTACAAGAAAACTACTGATGGCTACGACTTGGTTTATCTAAACAACAGCTGGATTCTGCATTCAGACATCAAGCTGGATATGACAAACATCTGCCCAATGTGCCGTGCAGTCAGGCTACCTTCACTGAGGAGCATTTGCAGAACTGCAACCTGTGGGATGAGAAGCACGGTTCCCCTCGAAAAAAAAAACTTCCTGCATGCCTGATGGTGCCCTTCCTCCTGCTTCCTCACTACACCAAACTCCACGATGAAGGGACTTCATCTACAGTCATCTCTACACCTCCTTCATGTCATCCTCTCCGCCTCCCTCTCTTTCATATCTGTAACTTTCTCTCGCACTGCCTCATCCTCCCTGCAGCAAGACCATAATGACAGTCCTGCCTCCCCCTCTGGATGCTGCTGTGGTTGACAGGGAGATGGGAGGACCAGGAAAACACGGAGAGGCCTGCCTACACTATGTCAAGATAGGAAAAGAGGAAAAGAGGGTAGGATTTAGTAATGCAGCTACAAAATGTGAAGGAGATGGAACCTTATGCACAGGTACAGAGTTAGAGGTGAAGGAAAACTGAGATCATCTCAGAGAGACGAGGTCGCAGGGAAAAAAAGATGGGAGATAGAGGGGAAAGATGATTGATGAAGAAAATGAAAGATAAATGCGAGGAGTGCAGAGTGTGCAGTCAGGGCTGTGGGGATATGAAACATCCTCAGGCAATATGCCTCAGCTCTCTCACGGTGAGGAGACAAAAACTTAGCTTTTGTGCTGTAAACTTTGCGGTAGATAGGGATTAGGAGTGAGTGCAGCAGGGCGAGGATGATGAGGACTACAGATAATAACTCCGCTTTGACCGCAATACAGGGTATGGAGTAAAGCATTAAGCTGTTACTCCAGAGGAGTGTGAACTTTTTGATAAGGGCACAGCAACAGAACGTCATTGGCTGAGATGTGGAGAGATTGGATCTGTGGCCAGCCGAGCTGCAAAGACTTCATCAGTCAATACAATTTCAAAATTCTTCCCTCTTTAAGGATGTAACGGATATACTTAATATTTTCAAGTAAAGAGTTTCCGTGTCTAGAATTAAAAATCACTTCAATTTCTTCAGTTAACACAATAAGTTATGAGGAATTAAACCAGAAGTAGACGCTGCCCAAAGTTACAAAAGAAGTAAGAACATTAATTCTAACTAGGGTGCTGTATTAGCAAAGTTTAAAAAATATATATCTCACCAATACTGCTCAAAAACAATAAGGGAACACTTAATCATCACACTATACTACCAAGTCAATTAAACTTCTGGGACATCATTCTTGTCAGTTAGGAAGCATCGGCGACTGTGAACCGATTTCACCTGCTTTGGTTCAAATAAAAGTGACAACAGGTGGACATGATTCTCAACAGCAAGACAACCTCCAAAAAGGTTCTGATTCTGCAGGTGGTTGCCAAAGACAGTTTTTTCTCTGACTTTTTGTAGTTTTGCATTTTGCTAGTCTCCTTGTCACTGCTGGTAGCATGATGTGGTATCTGCAGCCAATTCAGGATCCACAGTTAGTCCAGCACCTCGAGGATGGAAAATCCATACTTTGTGCCGCAAGAAGGTTTGCTGCGACTCAGTAGTGTGGAGGAGAGACCAGGAGACGGGCCGTTAGACCAGGAGAACTGGACAGGTCCACAGAAGGACAACAACCCAGCAGCAGAACTGGTATCTGTTCCATGGTGTGAGGAAGAATTAGAAGAAGCACTGCCAGCGCCCTACAAGTTGACCCCCAGCGGGATATTGGGGTAATTTCAGGGCCCAGCGTCCTCTAGTGGAGGGTGCAGTTCCATTGGTCTTTACCAGACAACACTAGAATTGGCAACTTCACCACTGGTGCCCCGTTGTCTTCAAATGAGATCAGGTTCACACTGAGATCATGTGACAGATGTGAAAGAGTCTGGAGGCACCATGGGGAACATTATGCTGCCATATCTTTGGGGGGTGTCCCAGACCTCCTTATCATAGGCACTGGACTGCTGTTAGGTACCAGGATAAAATCCTCTGACTCATTGTCAAACCTTCCAGTAGTGCAGTGGACTTTGGGTTCTTTCTGGTGCAGGACAATGCCCTCATGTGTTCAGACTGTGTAGGCAGGTCCCAAATGGTGAAGGTATTTATGCTATTGATTTGCACTCAGCTTCCCCAGACCTTAATCCAATTGACATCCTCTGGGACGTTATGTATCGCAGCAACAGACACTGCCGCCATGCAGCACAGACTGTCCAGGAGCTCACTGATACCTTGATTCAATTCTAAAGGAGTTCACCCAGGACACTATCCATCATCTCATCTGGAGCATGCCCAGATGTTGTCAGGAGGGCCTACGGTCATATGGAGATCCAACACACTCCTGAGACACATTAGGAGTTGTTGTGATCTAAAGAGCAGCCTGGATTTCCGTATGTCACTTTGATTTTCTGCGCACTTTAGAATCCAGGCCCGAATCCCGCCTCGTAAACACTCTTACCGGAGTGAAACTCGTCCCCAGGCAATCCCACATAAACACCACAAAGCTCATTAACCCACACTGTATGCATCCAAACATCTTTAAGAGTAGTCTGAAAGAATGCAATATTTTATAAATTCACATACCACATGTAATTTGATTCTAAGCAAACGTAGGACATTTACAGCTGAGGAGACTGGACTTATTTTCTACTGTTACGTGTTATTCACCATCTCACTCAGCCGGTGAAGAGTTACCTTTAGCCCCAGATGTTCTATGAATACAGTCCCTAGAGTACAAGTTTAACAGCTGGCCATTTTCAATGCACATACATGAGGGAAAAACTAATAGAAAGCTGAATAGGCTTATCAGTTTTATAGCTGTATTAATAATGAATATTCCTGAAGCTTTGTGACAAACACTCAACAGAATATTATAAACTTATCAGTGAGGAACAGAAAGTGCTGTATACCTTCAGGAGCAAAAATACACTTTAAATTAGTGTGTTCACTTATCTTCTGAAACCATAACTAATTTGCATCATCATACAAGTAGTCCTTCTTCGTATCCAAATTAACAATAAGACCAAAATCTACTCAAAAGTATTTAATGAACTGTTTATCATCCTAACACCATGGCTAACAAATGCAAGAAAATGAGACACTCTAATTAAGTGAGAACCGTTGATGTCTAACATATCAAATAGTAATTTAATACGTTAAATGTCTGGAATTACGGCACCTGCATATAATAATTAACTTTATCTGTTTAAATTGTTTATACCAGCTTTGCATGTTGGATATAATTTACCTTACTTTCTGTTTCTCCACTCTAACAAAGGATGTCTGTTTTTAAATTCCCTAGCCTGACTGTCATTCCACAAGGCTGACCCAGTCCGGTTCTAATCACAAGGGCGTGTACTGTAACTTATCTCATTGTATATCATGTACAGTGGACAAATACATTGTATTCTTTTGATTACCGTAGGGGGCTAACATGCACAGGAAAAGTATCTCTTTCCCTTTGACCTGCATTCATTTATCAATCAAACTTAAAATTAGTGAAGTTAGCTAGTTCTAGATACTATTTAATATACCAAATAATCCAGTTATAGGTGACTTTGACTGACCAGGTACGATGATAGCATGATTATAACTATCAGGTAACTTTTAACAAACCATCCTCTTCATCAGAGTTATCAAATTAAACACATATGTATAAATATTGGGTCTGTATGTATTCATTTACATATTTCATTGGACCATTAAGTGAATACATTCATTTTTAAGATTTATTTAAGTTAACTTTCCCTCATGTTTCTGACTGATGGCGAATAATAAAGAACGTAAACTTTGAACTTATTTTAATGAAGTTAAATAAAATAAGTCAGACTAACTGGGATGGGAAAAGCCTGGTTTAGTTAGTGGACAGGCTACCTTTATGGAGCAGAGCTCAATGCAAACTAGACAGTACCTGCTTTTTGTCTTCTCCTCATCATCTTCTCTTTCTGTTCCTCTCGTCTCCTCCGTCATCAGTTCTCTCAAAGCTCTGGTTGTTTCAGTCTTTTCATTTCTGTCTGCGTCAGAGCAGGAAGTAAACACAGGCGCTGTGGGTGTTAATGTTAGCTAACAAGCTAGCTAATTAATCCAAGTCGACCAGCTGGCATCGTTAACGATGTGTTTAAGGTAGCAGGAAGCGCAGCAAGAGCAATTCATCAGATGATATCTTGAGAAGAATGACATTTAACTACCAGCAGTCCACTAGTTAACTTCTGTACTTACTGTCTCAGCACTCTCCGGTGGATGAAGATGACTGTCCGGTTTGTTTCTGTCATCTGAGAAGTGCCATGTCGAACAAAGAGTTGAGGTCAAGAT
The DNA here is from genome assembly GCA_009660295.1 of Lophius piscatorius. NCBI lineage: Eukaryota > Metazoa > Chordata > Actinopteri > Lophiiformes > Lophiidae > Lophius > Lophius piscatorius. The sequence continues at coordinate 38,644 of VRLP01004221.1, read as the reverse complement.
GATTCACTCCGGCCCCGTACACACACACACAGAGTCACAACCAACAACGATGGCACTCTATTAAGGAAATAAATCATCTTGACCTTGAACTATATCGTTGGAGATTCAAAGTGGAGGTTTTTAAGGCATCTCAGAAAAAAAACAACGAGGTCCGGATCTGGATGGTTGATACAGCCAGAAACACAGGTTGAATTTATGACTGAAAGTATGTTGTTATGTAACCTTGAGCGTTTTTAAGTCAATGACTACGCCACCGCTGCCAAAGGTGTCCATGGAAGAACAACCTCTTAAACCGGGTCAGGCCTAGCTAGCCAACACCTGATTTCAGAGAAGAGCTACTGTTGCCCAAATTGCTGAAAAACGTCCCGATAGAATGGTGTCAGAACCTGTGTTGGTGACACCACCTACCAAAACATTGTTGCAGACCAAGTACACCCCTTCAATGGAAAAAGTATTCCCTGATGACGCTGGCCTGTTTTAGCAGGAAAATGGTTCAAAAACTGTTTGAGAGACACAACAGCATATATAACATATATCTCCCAATGGACTGCTTTTCAAGGTTGATGACAAACTCAAGGATTTAAAGTTAGTTGGCGTTAAGAAAATTCTCCTACTTTATAAGCCATCTTGGATTATCAGGAAAATGTCTCAAAGCTGGAAACAGGCTGGACTTATGAAAAGTCGACTTTTTAGAGATTTGTAATTCTCACAGGAGACTGAGACTGTAAACAGGCTATGAATATCTTATAGGATAAACTACTCCACTGCATATAAAGTAGTTAGAATCCCCTCATCCTACTGCCCAATGAGGGATTCCATACTTTTAAGCATGTTTTGCTGCTAATACCACTTAAACCTTTGCTGTTTGGAATGCTGGCGCTTCACTTATAGTGGCGTATTTTCAAAGTGTAGTATTACTACGTTTACGCAAGTAAAGGATCTGAATACTTTATTAACCTTCGTTGTCAGATATAACAATTACAAAAAGAATAATCTAAACAAATCAAGTTCCCATCATTGAGTTAACATCTTTTGTCCTTTCTAGAAGGGTCAAAAGTAACAACGAACAACTTGCTAATTGAGTTAATTATAGCAAAGTTAGTGCACATAATTAGTGTCTGTCTTTAATGATACTTTTAACATCATTCCAGGAAGTGTTTGTTTCACACCTGTTCTCCCATTTGAGCGTTATTGGTTTTCTAACTGCAATTTCCTGCTGAGTGGATGAATCCCGTTGATATTATTCGTACCTGGTTGGCCGCATGCTAGCATGATGAAATCATGTTGGTTGTCCAATCAGATTGCAGCACAGCATTTCTAATTCATTTGTTGTTCAGTCACCTGTTGTCACCTGAGCCAAAAATATATTTTAAAATTTTGCGAGCGAGAAAAGAGCGGGGGTTGAATGTGACTTACTAAGAGTGGGAAACCTGAGCCTTGACACTACTCTGCCAGTAATAGATGCGAGGCAGACATGGAGCCCCCGTTCAACAGCCCTCCGTCGCTCCCTGTACTTGTTACTGATGTACGTTTGGCTCTAAAGGCTCAGTTCGCACAAACATGTCAGCAGTAGTAGCAGCAGCTAGGGAGTTACTTGAGACTATTAAATTCTCCACCTCCAATGATACCAAACTTCCTCTTGAAAATTTTTGAAGTCTTCACTCGTCTCTGCCAGTTCCCCTTGTGCCAGCACCGGAAAATCGTTCTATTCTACTTTTACACACTTCGTCATCCCCTTCTCTCTCTTTCTCAAGCGAATAGACTCCTTCACTGCCTGCTGGCTACAGTGGGATGATTTGTTGTCAGGTGTCTTTTAGAAGTCATAGTTAAAGGAACTAAAGTGAAAGCTGTGGTGTACTATAAGTATTTTATTTTACCCGTTGAATAACTATAACGTGAACCCTTCCCTGAAAAGTAGGAGATAATATAGAATTGAAATCGCCATCACAGCCACAGATCCTTCGTGTTAACGCAATATCTCAAAAACTCTTTAAAGGACCATTTTCAAATTTTATACTCACATAAAACTTTGTGCGAGGAAGAACCGGAAAGATTTTGTGAAAGGTCAGTTGTATATGTCCGTCAATAGGGGGAGCTTTATCCATATGAGGTATTCAGGTCATAATTTATCAATCCGATTTTGTCAAAAAAAATTTTACTTATGAATCGACTCAAGGAGAATTATCTTGTATAGATTGTATTTTACTATAACAGCTCATATTTAATTCACTAAGGTGTGGGTTTTTTTAGGAAAAACCAATGTTTTCGGACATAAGTTCCTAGCATTTGGTCCGATATAGTCCAGATTTGGTGAATATTGGAGCGAGATCTATCTTCTATATATCCTATTCTATTCTAACGAATCATATTTTACTCACAAGGGTACTAGACTGTGTTTTTTCTTCCCTTTTTTGTAGAAAAATAGAGTATCTTTGCTGACCGGAATGACAGCGTAGGCCTAGTTATGACTTGAGGTTACAGTGGATTCAATGACCGGTCTTCCAATTGGGCCCACTCTACCTCCGGAGTTCCAGCCGTCCAAGTAGAAGTAGACTTTGAAATATAAAAGGTCTTGCTGCATTGCTGTGACCCTTTCACTCTTCAAATACACCCTTCGAAATATTCCCCCACTGGGTTATTCTGAAACTATCCTTGCTGGTTTGAGAATAAGAGTAGAACCCTGTGTTGTTAATTGACAGGTATGACAACACCTCACTCTAGGGCGGGGCATTGCCAATAGTCCTTTAGCCACATTCCCGTGAATTGGTATTTTAAGGATTTGTTTAACATCAATGGTGAAATCTCCTGCATATTGATCACCACATGAAGTAGGCTTTTTATTAAAACCACACTTGGATCATACTTGAGGCTGTGAAGTGCGTCTGACTGCGTGTGGGAGGTTTAGAGAGATGAGTGGGTTCATGGGAGGCATTTTGACTGCTTTAGAAGAACAAGGTCTATGAAGTTAACATGACACTTCTCTCCCTCTCTCCCTCGTTCTGGTACTCCCTGTCAATCTCTCTTCTTCCGTCATCATTATGAAGTAAATTGGCCCGCCGAACAAGAGCGAGAGCGTCCTTTAATGTGAAGTAGGTCATCGCATACTGTGACATAATGATTCACTCAGCGTCCTGGATGCCGACTCCGAGCAGCCGTCCGTCATATCATTAGACGCGTCTATTTGCATACGACCAACAAGATGCAGATTGATAAAGATGACATTTCGCTTTCTCTGCACTACGGGAAGTAAATTGGATCAACCTGTTTTCCATCCCATGCGTGTGAATATGCAATGTTGCCTTTTTGCCTACAAAGAGTTGATGAGCTATTTTTGTTATTTCGAACTTAGGTAAAAATACAAGATACATTTCTTTTCTTTTAATCTATTCGGGGTCAGTATTTGTGAGGGTTATGTTATCATTAACAAGTATGATGGTAAGGAAGGAAATAATGATTTCCTCTCTGTTGTTTATAAAGGACGGTAGGTTTCATTCAGCGAGACGCAGCAGATTACCGAAAAAGGACAACAAAACAGGCCCCACAACATTTTTTCCTCTTTTTTTATCCTCAAAGCAAATATCGAGAGAATAAAATCCATAATTAGAATTGTGAGACCTGATATTCAGAGGCTGCTCAAATCCATATGTTTGTCATTTCGTCTGGGCTTCAGCCAGAGCATAAGCCGCCTGTTGGGTTCTGTCTCAGATAGATAGGTGCCGTGAGCCCAAAAACCAGCAACGAGTCGCAGCTATTATTTAAGGAAGCACCCATGAGAGCCGACGCTTTGACGCCAGCGTCATTGTTGTGGGTGTGATTGGCTAGAAATAGTCTCGGAATGAGGGCCGAGGTTTGACGTCTTCGGGGAGCCTGATTGCTGAACTGAGCCTCCAGAAATGAAGAATATTAATAAATAACTTCTCAGTGGAGGTTCAGTATTTTCATGCAGGTTTCTTATATTCTGCCACTGAATTGAAAAATCACAGACTATTTTATGTTTTTTCTGCTGTTACTTCCTGGTGTACAGAAAATGGTTTCCTTAAGTAACCATTTAGAAAAAAAACTAAAACCGAAATAATAAGGAGTCAAATCTCACCATCGGAAAATTCAAGCTGATACAGCCCGCCCACACAGATGATTAATTTACACCGACACAATTTACATCGTTAAAAAGAATCCTCCGTGATTTACCGTTTTATTCACAAGAAAGTTTTTGTATTCAGTCAAAAATGATATTAATGAAAGATTTACAGTGAAAATCAAGATAATAAAATCACTACTGTAGAAAATTATAGTAAGTTATGAACTTTTTCAGCCAGTACATAATGTATAAAATCTAAATAACCAGTAATGCCTCATAAAAAATAACGGTAAACAATTATATACCTTAGATTATTAGCGAATGAGTTTTTATTCTGTAGGAACAGAGTAATACTACGGAGAAATACCGTAAATAATTGCAGGCTGCAGAAATCACCCTAAAAGAACATTTAAGGGTTACATTAAATCAACAAATACTGCTTTGAACTAAAGTAAAATGATTTCATACAGTAGGAAAGGCTCCACAACAAATAATATATTATATTAGCATAAATTACAGTAAATTAAGGCATATTGTAGAAACTCCCGGTAACGGTTGATACACTGTTATGAACTACAGTTAAATGTTACTTTACCACGTACTGTGGTGGATTACAAAACTTGTATTGTGTGTAGTAGAATAAACGCAAACAGAAACAGTATACTTAGAGAATTACAGTATTTGATTACATATTAAAGTGAACTACAGTAAACGATAATCAAACCACAGTTATCCCTACTGTAGAAAATTACAGTTATTTGTTGCATACTGTGGAAAATGTCAGTAACGGATACCATACTGTAGTTATACAGTTAAGGATCATAAAATGTTGGAAATGACTTAAATTGAGGATAATGCCACTGATAATACAGTAATCAGAAATATTCTGCATGGAGTATCAGTGAATCATCAGACAATGTTGAATACGCAGTAGTAACAATTATATTCAACAATGTTGAATATAATTGTTATATGCTGTGGGAAATTATAGTAAATTAGTGTATGTCAATGACGATAATTGACATACACTCTACATACTCACTTGGGAATTGCTGGATATCTGTAGAATAAAGAACATAGAAAAGACCTGCTCTTTTTTTAGAAAGCTCCATGAGATAGCTTTGGATGTGGTGTTATTTACAAATGGAGATTTATCTAAAGTTCTGTCAGAAAGACTATCCTCCCGCACACCCGGGCTTCACTACCTCTCATTAAAACTCTATGCTTAATTTCAATTACCTGCTTCACGGTCTGGGGCATCGATTGTTAATTATCACACCTCATCTTTTTTAATAAATCCTTCATCTTCTCTTCATTCTCAGGCTATTCTGATGGAAGTAAATTTGACTTGACTTCATGTATCCTGTCGGTTGATGACAGATGTTCTGCTATATCCTACTTAGGATGGCGTCTCATTGTCGCAAGCAAGCGACAAGTTGGATCGTGCGGCAGAATTATTGCATGTGATTCACTTTGAAGGTTAATGGTTGCAAATCATTGCCCGGACGCATTAAAGTAAAAGTTCGCCTTAATGTTGGTGTGACAGGAGAAGTTGAGAATCACCAAAGTTACGACATTGTAGCCGCAATTTAGCTGAGTTAGTTACTCTAAACTACTCTCAGGTGGTTATTTGTCGCTTTGACGTTATTTAGACTTGGTTTTAAAATGAGTCTTAGTCACTTTCAGTCGTTTCGGATTAGTAAAAGTACTATGTTATGTGGTCAAATGGTTTCCGGACCACCTCGGATCACAACCGGATCTACCGACGTATCTTGGTCGTTTACCCTTGTATTTAGCGATGTATCTCACTTTCCAACTGTGATCCGATTCCCCGAAACGCATTTTTAAAACCAAGTCCGAACAGTGTCTGTGTCCCAGCTCTGTGATGATCTGGGATTATTTGTCAAATCTCCGGTGGAATTAGCTTCAGCACCCTGCACACTGTAAGTGGTTACAGAAAATGGATGAACGAACTTAATGTTCCTTATATATTAAGTGTTTATTGGAAAAAATGCAAAGTTTGAGGGGTCGTAAATGGATGGCCTAAAGTCTTTTAAAGCAGTCCAGTCCTCTTGAACTACCTGCGGCACAGACATGTTTTGCAGATAATAGCGCTGACATTTATACAAGAACATTTCCCCAGCCTGCTACAACCTTCTCTAAAGCAAAGGGAAGGTGTGTGAGTTCTGTTTGCCCCATTGTTTCAGGGAAACAGAATCAACATCTGAGCAGGGAGCCTGCTCCAGGAGTTCTCTTCAATCATTTGACTTAAAAGGGGAACAAAAAGAAAAAAGGGCCGATGCTTCGCTTTCAGAAACGTCGTCACTGAAGTTTCACTTCCAAACCGACAAGTTGTTTATTTGCTGGCGTATGTTTGCAACTTTGCAGAAAGAAATAAATGATTTAAGACTTTTTTTTTTTTTTTTTTGCATAAATTGCTTGACTTCAAAACACTTTCATTTTGGCGGTTTGTAATTCAGCTGTATTTTCCATACAGTCTCCGCTCTGAGGGAAGAGATAAGAATGCCTTGGGCGGGTTTTGTGAGGGATATGGATTATTTGAGTGACACTGTAGAGGATAGACATTAGTCTCTTTCCTCCACAGATGATTATTCCTCCGGAGAAATTGTAAGTTTTGAAGCAAACATAAACCAGTACACCAAAGGAGAGTGAACAGAATTCTCGCGGAGGGGATGCGCGCCTTCATTCAGGCGAAATGAAGGTGAAAGTGTTTCAAACACTTTTCCTTTGATTTTCATACCTACTGTTGCTCAAAACCTACGCTGCAGGAAACTTCAGTGACACGGCCGTGACTGCTGCTCGACGCACAGACGCAAGTTTACGGATGTCCGTCCGCCTCTCAGCACAGAACAAATCCTTTTCTTTATGTCACTTGTAAAGACCCATTTATAACTGTGAAATCCAGTCAATAAATTCTAATGCCCTCTGCAGCCTTTTCCCCCCCTTCGGCGGAACACATCGCAAAATGTCACAATGAAACGCCTTTGGAATATTCCATAAAAGTCCGTTTATGGAATCAAGCGTGAGCGCGAGAGAGAAAATCATTCAAATTGCGAGCTCCTCGGGGGTTTTGCCTTAAATTAATCTTTCATTGCTTTTGAAATTTGATGCACATTTTCCTCGGCGGGTTAATGTCCTGTTTTATTTTTCCGTCTATTAAGAATCCTTGTCACCTCTCTGCTGTGTAGGAGAGCTTTTATGATGCTCTCCTTGACCGGCTTCATGAGGTCAGCACTCCACAGAGGTCAGCTTATACAGCGCAGGTGTAATGGTTTAGAGGTGTAATTCCACAACTCTCTAATTCAGCCAGTGACATAATCTGACCTAACCTTTTGTTCTTGAATTCAATATTTTTCACTCTCATCGTCTTTTGGCGACCAAAATGTCTGCTTCTTCCAACTGCCTTCAGATATTAAACTCCAACTTTCCTATTGTCTTCTGATCAAATTTGACCCATTTTAAAACGTCTTCGAATTGCCATGCGTGAAAATAAGACGGATAGTTCCCTTACTATGCTCTTCACAATCAAGATTAATGACTGCTACTGTCATTGAATCATGGGAGTTTTATTGAAACGTATAGCATCTACTCTGATCTAGGAAGACAAGATCTGTGAAAAACCTCTAACTCTAGTTGAAATAATTCATAGTTTCTCCTTTTTTCTTTTAAAAAAACGAGGTTTCATTTCATATAAATGCGGTTAATTGATGATGAATTACATTCATATGAAAACCCTGTGGTATTGAGATGGAACCATGTTGGCTGAAATGGTGTAACACAGACATTGAAAATAATTTACGTGTTTTGCTTTTAAAAAAAAGACAAAAGGAGGTCAACATTCAAACGGGGGCGACCAATGCGAGGGGTGGAAATCATTATTCCATTTTCACCAATTAAGGGTTTTTAACCGCCATCAATCCGAATCAAAACTATCTAATGTTGATGTTGAACCTTTTAAGCATCACTTTGATGAATTAATAACACTGAAAAAAAACACAAAAAAAAAAAAAAAAACTCCCACTTTGATCACCTTCTGGGATATAAAATGTCCCCTTCCTGAAACTGCTGTAGAATATTATGTATTAATATTATTTCACACGTTTTCCGTGTGATTTTGATTGATTCATTAAATCAATCCGGATCATGAATATCAAATATGAATGTCCCCTCAGGATTTTAACTCTTTAAATACGCTTTCTGTTTTACATTATGTCCCTGTATTTCAAATAACAAAATAAAATACATAAACGCATAAATATTAGGCATAAGCCTACGATTACCGATAACCCTGATTTAGATGGATTTTTTTTTTGAATTTGTTCACTATGAGATTTAAAAAACGAGAATAGAAGAAACCCTGGGACCTCCTTAGCGAACGTTAAATGTCATTAAAAGGACAAAAATGTCCCTAGGGAGACAAACGCGTCATACCCTCTCTCCCCTAAGTCGCTGCTGTAGTCGACTGAACGCTTTGATCTGCACCGCTGTCCTACACAGCCTGATTTATATTTTAGCTAATTGTTGAGAGACCAAACAGAATTTCTTTATAGTAGCTACAATAGCAAATAAAATATCTTATGTCTTTAAAAAAAACGTCTAGTGTGAGATGTCTTTGTTTTTGTTTTTTTATTCCATCGCTGTTTTGTTTTTTTAGATTTCTCTCATTTTTTTTTTTTTTAAATTTACAGCTGAATTCAGGTTTTTTCAAAACCATAAGAAAAATGTTTTCAAGTGTTGATAATCCGCTTTCCAGGCATTAGTGAATATAGCGTGTGACAGAATTCATGGTGTAGGAGGTTAAACACGCCGTCAGCCCCCTGCCAGAGAGTTTTTCCGTGTCTCTGTCAGCTGCTGTACGCCACACTGGAATAAAATCCGGCGATGTCCAGCTGTGCGTGACTTGTACTAATCTTACATAAGTGCATGTTGTTGTTTTTTTAATTCCCTTTGCAGAAACCAAAGAAACAATAATTGATTCTGAAGGCCTACATTGCAGGTTGAAGACGTAACATGACCTTAAAATGAAGCATCTCTTCGGTAAGGAGTTACGTTCTACATATCAAATACAAACCAGGCTCAAGCTGCCGACTGCAAGGGTGTGTCCTCGAAACGCCCCCGATCTCCTGCATTGTACAAGCAATGTCCCTGAAGTCCCTCCAGTCAAAGCAATGGCCAAAAAAAGTGTTTTTCGTTTAAAAAAACAAAAAACTTTGTGAGAAAAATATGAACTCTTGTAGTAAAATATGATTTTTTTTTTACAAGATTGAATCGAAATGTGATGTTTTTAAAAGAGGGAAAAACTAAAATCGTTTGATTTTCTCCTGAATTTTGAGTCATAGTTTCAAAAGGGAGCTTATGAGGCGGTTGGTCGGTGTTGCTGTTGCTTTGGGGGGGCCGCCTGTGAGCCGAAAGGGTCTGCCTCAATATTCCATAATATAACTAGAACCAGCAAAAATTTTTGTTCATTTTGACTTGAAAATTATGGATAAGGAGTAAAAAAATAATGGAATGTTTCCGTCCACTCTCACAGTGTCGACCCCTCTGACCCCCCCACAATCTGTGTAACATGAAATTAGAATCTGTGACCACATGGCTCCACTTCGCACATTGCTACTAGGTTTTTTTCCAGCCACTCATGGACAAATTGACAAAGACATTGACGGAACCAGCTGTGTTTATGAAAAAAATAAATGTTTCCATGGGTTGTTTTTTTTGCACACCAGGCACACAGAATGTCTGCCGTATGCAAATGAAAAAAAAAAAAAAGATCAAGAGGTGCTTCAAAACATGTCGCCTTTTTTTTATTATTTGATGTCTTTATTTTTGATAAATAATAAAGATATATTATTTCTCAATAAATAATACTGATAAATAATATGAATGCATGTTAGAATTATCGAATTAGAATGATTTTCCTCGTGCAAACTGCATGTTAACTCATGTACCCATGTTTTCATAGTGTGAAGGAAAGAATAACATGCATAAAAAAAAAGAAAAAAAAAACCCGTCATGAATAATGCAGTAATTACATAGTAATTACAAACACACTTCTACGGGGGGAGGGGGTGGGGTTTGTTTAAAATAGGCAACAAGCATGCTTTTATTGGCAAAAACAATATAGTTGAAAGAACTGGTTGACATTTTTGAAGCTGGATGTACACTGACTTTCTGACAGCGGGAAAGAAATGCCTAGCGTATTCGTGTGTTCGTGTGTTCTGTCTATTTTTAACATACAATTTGATGAAAACAAAAATCCATCAGGCTGTCAGATAGCATCCTATTCCTGACGCCGGCACACAGGCGAGACAATAAAAAGGGTTGACAAATGGACAATTTCTGCAGAAGTAATTGACTTGCGTTTCATCGGACGCCGAGGAGACGAGCGCCGCTCATTAAACGCGTGCATGTCAGTTTAGTTCAGTGAGCAAACTGACATAATGTGACAAAAGTAAAAACATACCGTTATTATTAAACCTGTACTGATTTTAAAAAACCAGGCAGTTATTTTTTGCCATCATTATCCAAAGGCATACAAGAATGAGCCATAATATTATGACCGTCGACAGGTAAGTAAGTAAAGCTTTATTTAAACACCGCCTTTCGGTAACAGAGGATACAAAGCGTCAGAAGATCAAAAGTGTTTTGTAAGGATAAGAGAAAACATAAAGAAAGAAGTAAAAAGAAAATTTGTGAAACAAGTAACGTCAACCACAGAAGTGTCAGAACACAATGCCGCTCACAAACAAAGACTGAGTGGATCTGAGGGGAGCTGGGGGGTAGTTCCATCATTTAGGGGCCAGGGCAAAAAAAGAGCGGACACCTTTGGTTTTTGAGATTTGTTAACGGTACAGTACGAAGGGAGCTGGTGGGAGAACGGCTGCTGCATTCTGGACTAACTAAAGTCGTGCCAGAGGGGTTCGACTCAGACAGATTAAAAAGTGAATTACTGAAATCAAGATGGAAAAAAACGAAGGCGTGAATGAAGAAGGTCAGGGGGGTGAAAGTAAAGGTTTTTGTTTTGATGATGTTTTTCATCTGAAAGTAGCAGCATTGAATTAGTTTATCAACCTAGTGATCAAATGAGAGACTGGGGGTTTTTGGCACGAGGTTGAAACACAGGAGGAAGAGGACCCACGTGCTTTAGAACCTCTTTAGTTGTATGTTCCGGGCCGATAATGAGGAGCTCTGTTACGTCAGGATGTAGTTGTAGGTTCTTCTGTGCCATCAAGTCCTTAATGGCAGCTGAGGGTGAAGTAAATAACATTAATTATCTTGTTGTAGGAGGCGGAGGGGTATATATATATATATATACTTCATTGATGAGTGTGGGGAGCAAACCTTAGGCTGGCGCTGGTTCTGGTGTCCAGGTGTCGGGACCAACACTGAGAAATAAAACCTTACATTTACTTGACTTATTTATGTCGACCGGTCTGACAGTCGTAGGTAGGATAAATGGAGAAAAATAGCAAAAGTATCACTTAATGCTTATGGAAGGAAACGTCTCGGAAACATCTTCATTGAGATCTTCCTCACAGCGTAACCGTGAACTTAATGAACTAAGTTCCATTTACTGAACACAATATAAGTAAAATTCCCTTGTTTTAACTGTCAAAGATGCAACCATTTAGTGCTTTCAGCAGGAAAACATCAACTAATGCAAATTGAAAACAATTATTTTGCATGTAGACGTAAAATAAATGACATATTTATGCCGACTTGACAAAACCCTATTATGAAATCACCAACTCTTTTTCATTGAAAGATTTTTTTTTATTTCTGCTTATCCGGGGTTGGGTCGACTAAAAAGTGGTTACCGTTGTAACCCTCCTCTCCAGCTTAACCTAAGGGATCCTGAGACGTCCCCATGGCCAGATGACATGAATTATGGAGTTTACCTCCCAGTTTTATTTGCCAGGAAATCCTGATCAGTTCTAATATTTAGTTCTAATATAGTTCTAATATTTCAGTAATGCAATAAAACTCCTTTGTTTTAATTGTGAAATATGCAACTAGCATCAGGTTGCAGAATTAGAAGACGGGAAGGCGGACCGGTGCTTTGGACGGTGTTCTGGAGGGAACGTTTGGATCTTGGCCTTCGTTTGGATGTTCTTTTGACACATACCCCTCACCTACCTTCTGTTGCAGACCAAGTACTCCCTGTCATTGAAGAAGTTTTCTCTAACGGCAGTGGCCTCTTTCAGCAGAAAACTTTGCCCTACCTGACTGTAGAAATAGGTCAGTAACGGTTCGAGGAACACGACCGTGACTTCAAAGTGTTGACTTGACCTCGAAAACCCACGGATTTCAAACCAATCAAGCATCGGTGTTTGTTGGAAACTGAAAGGTTTCTTTCTGGGCTGAAAGAATTCTCCAGCTAATTAAGATCAATAATAATCATGTATTATCTGAAAACAGCCTCATCCAATGAAAACGTGACTTTTAACGTGGTTCTCACAGGATAGCAGCTCTTTTGCTTATTATGTAGTATTTCTAACGTGTGGTATTAGTACTTAAGCTCAACTTAAGGATCTAAATACACTAATGTCCATGGGATATGTCGGACAAGTCCAATCCATTGAGGCAGCACCACGCATCCTACTGGACTTGAAGGACCTCCTACTACCATCTTGGCGCCGGATACAACATCACGCCTTCAGAGGTCATAGTCCCTGCTTCAATGGGGTTAGAGCTGTTTCGGCGGCAAAAGGGGACATACACCATATTGAGCAAGTGGTTATAATGATATGGCTGCCTTTCTTGAAGCAACATAGCACTTTGAAATTCAGAGGCGCACACAAATCAAAAATGCAGAAAAATAAATAGAAAACCCATGTGTTGTGTTTGAGAGAGCAGCAGCTGGGAAATGGAACTCCTCTGCATCTCATTAGAGGAAACAGCCTAAATAAACTCAAAGCTTTCGTAAATGAATGAACTTTACGGATAATCTTTCAAAATATATCATTTCACGCAATTTGCATCGCATTTGAATAATTCCTTGAGATGGTAACGGGGGGGACATTGACCATGCAAATCTCCCCGAATCTTCAAGGCTTTACAGGAATTCCAGCAAACAGATAAAAGACAGCCTTCGGGAGGATTCATTAAGACCTGGACGCGGTGGAGTCGGACTCAGGCGGGGGTTAAAACAGCCTCCATTCAGACCAGAACTCTTTGGGCGGACAGATGAACCGGGTCTCCCTCCTCATGGATGTGGATAACCCCGCCTGACCTCCAGGAACATCAGTTTGTAGAACAATGTGTTAGAAAGCCTCCTGGGATCTGAGTCTGGAGATCTGGAGCTAATAGGTACAGATATCCATTTTCTTCCCCGCCTTCGTCTTCTTCCTCTCTCCTCTGCACTGCAAAAAATGTCCGTCACAAATGCACTCGCAGACAGAAAGTGGCAGCAGCGGCGCCGGCCGCCATGAATTCAGCTCTGACTGATGACGCCGATGCTGTGACTGAATGTGCCGCGACTTGGTGGCGAATAATAATATAATACACAATATCTTTATGTGACAGTTTAACTCTGACAGGCAAACTACACCCATCAGCCATAACATTACAACCAGCTGCCTAATACGGCGAAGGTCTGCTTCTTTCCACTGAAACAGCTCTGCAGTGTACCGGGTTCAAGCACCGGTCCATACCGGCAAAATACACAATCAGCCATAACATTACAAAGTGTTCAACCACCTGTCCATACTGGCAAACTACACAAATTAGCCATAACATTACAACCACCTTCCTAATAAGGTATAAGCCTGCTTCTTTCCACTGAAAGAGTTCTGCGGCGCGTTGTGTATTCAATCACCAGTCCATACTAGCGAAATAAACCAATCGGCCATAACATTAAAACCACCTGCAAAATGTTGCGTAGCTCTGCCTTTTTGCCACTAAGCAGCGCTACAGTCTATACCGACATTAACCTTTTCAGAAATTTTACAGCATCTCTTCTGGGAAGCCTTGTTTGTACCAGTGTCACCAGTCCAACTGTTGTCCTTCCTGCAGACCTGGAACCGCTGCAGACCAGGAATACCCGTCAATTCTGAAGAGGCAGTTTCCCAGCCGTGCAGCCATCAACATTTGGTCATTTTAAGATAATGTTATTACGAACTCGTCTGTCAGTGGTTATAATGTTATGGCTGATCAGTGTAAGAAGCTGCAAATTATAACAGTTAATGGCTGAAATACCCTCACTTAAATCAGGGTGAAAATATTTACAGTTTGAGTTATTCCATTTGATTGTAGCAGCACAGGTGTAGCAGCCTAAACCTGCCCAAATTTTCCTGCATTATTTTGGACGTCACTGTCTCAAGCAGAATAGAGCAGAATAGAGACTAGTTACACCGCAGGCCAAGGGAGTATTTCATTTTTTATTGAAGTCAATAATGAAGGCATGAAAGCAGATAGAAATTGTGCTGGGCTGCCGTCCTAACTGGATTGACATTTAGACCTTATTTTCCCGCTGGGAGACGAGATTCTGCAGTGATAGTCTAGTTTAGAGAGATTAAACATAAAACCTGATGGTGTCATTCCAGACTACAGTCTTTTTTCAATAACCTTTTGCAGAATATTTCAGTAAAAAATGATTGGTAGATTAAAAAAATAAAAATGCATTCACAAAGACGACGCTTGGTCATCAGAGTCTGATTGAAATGATTTGGTTTCTGACAAAAACGAATGGCTCTTGACTTTTTCTGAATTCCTGCCGCGTTTCAACCAGGAATTCCTGTTGATTTTTTTTTTTTTTGGAATTATGGTCGAAAACTTTTGGAGTTTTGTCAACCAAGAATCAATCCACTTCTTCCTCACTGAGGCTGGTATAACATTTTGAAGAGTTTTAGCGTTAGCATGAAGGATCTGCAGCAGACACGGATTTCGGGGAAATAAATAATAAATAGGAATACTGGCTATAGAATTTGATTTATTAGGGCCTGTTTATTCATCTTATCATAGTAAAATTATTTAAATGTTCAGAAGCAATCAGCTGGAATCGTCTCCATTCATCTGTGTGAAAACTGCTGGACGAGAGGAATTTCCATTACTATTCCACGTCATGTCCCGCACGACCGGGTGGAATAAAATAGACAGAGGAAGACAATCCAACCAATTGCAATTATTTATATCGTAGTTAATCATCGGCTGAAATTTCATGTGTCGTCACACTCCTAATTTTATATAATACACAAGAAAATGTGTCTAGTTTAAACAAGTTGGAGGAGCAGTATTTTGCAAAACAACAACAGATGATGGTTAAATTTGCGACTTGCACAAGAGAGAGAATTCTCCTAGGAGACGTCAGGGGGTCCGGAATTTGGAATAAAACAGTTGTTGCATATTTATGGTGGCTGGATTTTTCATCTAGACGGAGAAATCATTTTGAGAATACTCACTGATGGAATGGAGTTTTTGGAACAAATGTTATTATCTCATATGCAGTATTTACAGCAATCAGTCACAGCGTTATAACCACCCGCAGATAAAGTCACATACCGGAAACATCTTGTTACCTGTCAGAGTTTGGGGATGATTTGGTTTGAAAATGAACAATTTGTTGTGAAACTGACGGGTTGGAAAGATTAAAAATTGGGCTTAAGGATCTGAGACAAAATGTGATGGCTAGACAACTGGTTCCGAGCATCTCCAGGAGGGCAGGTCTTGTTGGTATTCCTGGTCTGCAGTGGTTAGTACCTACCAGATCAGTCTGACACAGGTGAACTGGTGAACCAGTAACAAAGTCATTGGCACCCAAGGCTCATTAATGCAGCCCAATCTGACAGAAACACAATTGTTGAAAAGTTAATACTGGTTTGGATGGAAAGGTGTGTCACACATGTTTCAAATTTTTAAAGGTTAAAAAACAATGTTAGGCTGACGGTTGTAATGTAATGGCTGATCAGAGTCTATGTGGTGGTATAGTTGTTAGCACTGTCACCTCACAGCAAGAAGTTTCCGGCTAACGATCCTAAACCGGAGCCTTTATTTGTGGTTGGAATGTTCTCCACATGTGTGTGGGTTCCCTCTGGGTGCTCCAGCTTCCTCCCACAGCAGAAACAGAAACATGCCAGGCAGCAGGATAGAAATTGCCCGTAGGCGTGAGGATGAGCTGGCAGCCTGTCCAGGACGGCGCCCGCCTCCTGCTTAATGTCAGCTGGACTCCAAACCCCCCACATCCACATTGAGGTTCTTTAAACAAGGAAATTAGAAACATTTTTCAACATGGGAAATATCACATTTGAAAATTCACATGTGTTCTGAGTACGCATGTATCTATTGGACACATTCCTTTTTCACATCTGCTTTTTCACTGTTTGTATTTTCCACAATAGTTTATTGGACAAATGTGTGTTGTTCCACAAGCGATTTTTTTGTACATGTGTTTTGTTCCATGTGTGGTTTTTGGTACATGTGTTTTGTTCCACATGTGTTTTTTTGTACATGTATATCGATCCACATGTGCTTTTTCGCTGTTTGTATTTTCCAGACTAATTTATTGGACACGCGTATTGTTCCAAATGGGATTTTTTTGAACATGTGTATTGTTCCAAATGTGATTTTTTTGAACATGCGTATCGTTCCACATATAGTTTTTAGTACATGCGTGTTGTTCTACATGCTGCTTTTACACTCTACATGTGGTCTTTGGACATGTAAAATATTTCACATGGGTTTTTTGGTACATGCGTACTGTTCCGCATGTGGTTTGTTTGTACATGTTTATGGTTCAACATTTGCTTTTTCACTGTTTGTATTTTCCAGAATAATTTATTGGACAAGTGTATTGTTCCACATGTGATTTTTGGAACATGTGTATTGTTCCACAAATGTTTTTTGGTGCATGCGTAATGTTTTTATGCTGCTTTTACACTCCACATGTTTTTTTGAAACAAAATATTTCACCTCTCGCTATTAAGATGCGTTGTTCATGTCTGTTTTCCCACAAATGAACTCCACAAACATAATTTCACATGAGAGGTGGAGGCACATGTCATCTATGAAAAAAGCACTTGTAAAAAAAAAATAAAAAAAAATAGGTGAAATGCGTTTTTTTTTATTTTTATTTAATTTTCACAACTAAAATTTAAATTAACAAAAAAATGTAAAAGGTGGAATTCTGAGATTTTTGGTCACATACAAAACATGAGAAGGCCGATAACATTTGAAAACACATGGAACTCTAATGAATTTGAGATTTTCAGATGTGAAAGGACAAATTTCACATATGACTTTTTCAAAAGGAAAAATTAATATCATAAAATAATTGTATGTAAAAAATAAACAATTTTACATTTTGGAGATGTAGACATAGCCTAAAATTTCACATGAGTATTTTTCTGAAATTGACTTCTGGAAATACATATGTTAAAATTTCCTAAACTGTGTATAATAAAAAGTTGCATTTGACTTGCATGCTCATGTTTGACATTAGGACGCTGTTACTTTACCGAAGACTTTTTTCAGCCACAGGTTCCTGGCCTCTTGAGAAGGTCATCTCAGAATGTTTCGTTACAGTGACTCATGATGTCTGCCTCCCACATATCTGACCTCAGAGCACAGAAATCAATACACGCTGATAGTTTTGGTTCGGCCCGTGGTTTCCTGCTGCCAAACAAATCAAAATGTAATGTAAGAAAGTCAAACACATCTTCACTGTACTGGATGATTCAGAGATTATCCATCAACAACATTTTGTGAGTGGAGTTCTGAAGATAGTCATATTCGAGTTTCTTATTCAACACTTTTCAAGAACGGCGATTATGGCGGGATGATTTTTTTTTTTTTCAAAATGTTGACTTCATTCTCAGAATGAACAAATTTAATTGATTTGAAAATATAGTAAGAAATCGTGATTAAATCGTTTAAATCCAGGATTGGTCAGAAATACAAAACATTTAAATCGAATAGAATAGATAAAAATTCTGAAACTAAATTTCCAGAGGTCAGACTTTATTCTCACAATTATGACTTTTTTCTCTGAAAAAAAATTTAGAAATTAAAAATGTAGAAAAATTGGAGAGCTGACTTTATTTTAGAATTCTGACTTAAAATTAAAAATTATTCTTTACTAATAATTCTTTAAAAAGTCAGAATTCTCTGATATTTGACCTTGAATTCAGAATTCTCAGTCATGGTTTTTAAATCATTAAAAAAAATGTTAAGTCTTAAAATAGGAATTCAAGTTTTTTATTCTCTGTATAGAAAACACTTGAATTATGACAAAAATTCCCAGTCATAATTTTTATTGACATAATTCACAGAGAATAATGACAAAAAAAGTTGTTGTTTTTTTTAAAAACAATGAAATACCCAGAATTTTGGCTTTATTCCTTTGACTAAAGTCAGAATTGTAAGAATTAAAAACAGAATTATTATTATTTTTGTTTCAAACCTCCGCAATCATTTACACCAGCGGACTTTTTAACGGTGATATTTTTTACAGCGGGTTTCTCCTCCAGCAGAAGCGATAGATGAGAATAGGCTTGTGGGTTTTGAGTGACCGCTCCTTTCAGCCAATCAGAGTAAGGATTCTGCCAGCGCCCCGCCTCCGTCTCTGACGCTATTGGCTGATTTTTTGGTAAGCCGGGTCTTGTTCTCATATTAATGACTGCTGAGGAGGAGACGGCGGCGCATCTCTGTGGTCCGGCTGACACCTGATCGAGGGGAGAGATGAGCCTTCAACCGACGCTGTGAGGAAAAGAATAACAAAAAAATCTTCTCTGTACGCTCAAGATCAACATCTTAATTCTGGACTGCATTTTTTTTCTTTGCGGAAGAGAAGCCAGAAACTGATTTCTCGTCAGCTGCGTAAAAAGAAGAAGACCACACATTGTTGACGGGCTTTTTGTCGCTCGCCGGAGCTTTCTCGTCATTGGAGCGGCGCACATGATGGGAATATAGAGAACGCGCTGGTTTCCAGGGGCTGTGATGGTTAAACCGGGTAAGTTTGCTGTTGGAATATAATTTCAGCTATTTCATACCAAACGCACGGCTGCTTCTGTTTAACGCAACTTAAAGAAAAAAGGCTTGAAATCAAGTCATCGGGGGATATCATGCCGCACCTGCTGTGTTGCAAATGAAATTATCTGCAATCACTCATGCGCATTTGCATTTGTCGGTGTAAATATATCAGGATATTGTTATAACTGATGACCAGCCCCGAATTCTCACTTGCCGTGGAGATGTGCTTTTTTGCGCATTTGTGCAGGATGTGACTCAACATAGCCAGGCTCAGTTTAGACACACACAAAAAAAGAAAAGACAAATTACTTAAGCAAATTCAAGCCGGGCTTGTGTGTGTTGGGAATGTGAAGATTGACAGTTTCATTTCCCAGGGTCCTGCTTAGTGCGCGCACACCAGACACGTCAAGAAGAAACCCAGAGAATGGTGGCCACCCTCCCTCCTCGCCTCCTCACCCTCTCCTTAAAATCTCCCTGTTGCAGGCACAGGAGTGGTTACCAGACACACGCAGTGGATGTAGTGCATGTGACATTTTTTAACAATTAATAATTCAACGCAGAAACGCACAAATCCCATCCAGACACACACTCAGAGACACTCCAACCTGGAACAGAGTGGATTCTTTGCGTTCACCTCAGTCGCAGCATCTCGAGCTTTTGCGCAATTATAACAGACGCTGAGAGTGGTGCGCATTCACCACCACCACTTCACCTCCTTGTACCCAAACACACTCCTCCATGGATGTAGGGGGGGAGAGAGAGAGAGAGAGAGAGAGAGAGACGGTATTCACTAATGCTTTTAACTGCATTGGGGCGTCTCTCTCTCCCTCTCCCTCTCTCCCTCTCGCTCTCTCTCTCTCCCTCTCTCTCTCTCTCTCTCTCTCATATACCCTCTCCTGTGTCCAAAGTGGACGCCATCCAGCAGATGTATTACTTATGAATATTTGAAAGGCAGATAAAACGATAATGGCTGATAATAATAAATGTGATTTTCGCCAAGGGGGCTGCAGAATGTGATTTGTGGAGATCCGCTCTGGTGTATGCATACATGTGTGTGTGTGGTTGTTCCCTGCAATGGACTAAATCGGTTTTGGCCTCCACAGTGTGAGTGACTCACCCGAGGCAGCTGCTCACTATGAAATGCCACAGGAGAGACGTCGTGCCCTCACATGAAATAGCACGAGAAAACTTAAGCCCACACTCTTACGCCTGGTTCCGATGTTGAATTATCTGTGGTCTGCAGCATCGATCCATCCAGACCATCCAGGCAGGATCACATGGGTCTTGAGCCTTTCTAAGCTGGCATTGGGGCGGGAGGTGAGGTACGCCCAGAGTAAGTCGGCAGTTCATCTCGGGGCCAACACGCAGAGAGAGAACTGCTCACTTTCACACTTAAGGGCAATTTAAAGTCACTAATTAACCTCCTTTTGGATTGTGAGGAGAATCCACGCAAAAACCGGCAGAGCTTTCAGACTCCTCATGAAAGGCGCCATGTCCCCCGGTGGATTTTAAACCCAGGACCTCCTTCTAGCGGTGAATGAACAATGCTAACCCACCACGCCACTCTTCTGCCTTCTCTTTAGTTCAAACGACTACGTCCATCCACCATCGTTCCTTCAGCACATATTTACAAAGGTTTGACATTGAGCATCTGCAGTTAGGGCAGCATACACGTGCCACAACACTGGAGCCGCGTCGCCCCCTCCTCCCCCATGCTGATCCAAACAGTAAAGCAAAGCGTTAATGGGCTGCTTTATTAATTTGGTCACATTTGTTCGAAACAAATCAATAGAACATGTCCACACTAAGTCATGCGCTTAAAGTGAGTGGCTTTGCGAATTGCCTATTGATCTGCGTGTGAAAGAGTGAGAAGCAGTGCGGGGGGGCTCGGAGGTGAGTGGGGTGGAGAAGCCTGCAGTGGCCCCGTGGAGGCTTGGAGAGAGTGACAGGCTACACAGTGTGGGTGCTCCATATTCATTTTTCTTTACAGGCAGGCGGCAGGTTCCCGCAAGGTGAGAGGATGAGTGGGTGCAAAAACACTGCACCTGGCTCAGAGTCAGAGTTGAGTTCAGGGAAGGCTGTGCCATTACCGCCATCGACATCACCTTCATCTCCAGATTTTTTTTCTCCTTCAATAATGTGGGTAACGAGATGCCCCCGGATCTATCGGAGCTCCTGAGCGAAATGCATGTAAACATATTCACAAGAAAGGCTGCAGGGTCTGAGCCTGTGCAGCCAAGCGTAGGCTTTCTGATAGCATTGTGTTCCCAAACAAACACAGGCTCCCATTAAAATGTAATAAACAGAGGGACTGAAGGCAACGGGAACATGTTCTGGAGAAGAGTGATGTGGAATGTTTATCTCAGGTTGCCATTACACGACACCGCTTTAGATGAAAAATAGGAAAGATTTTCCTTTTTTCGATCTGGAAAGAAGTTCAGCGTTGGCGCGATAATGTGAAGAAGAACGATCCCTCCCCTCTGAAAACACTGTGGCGTCCTTGTCGGGCCAGTAGTTGGTGCTGTTACTGTTTAGCTTCAGCACCACCGAGGAAGACAGCGTACACGTTTGTCTCCGCTGCAACCGTGGTTTGATGGAGACGCGTAAAGGCACTGAGCAGAATCTACAGCACAAACAACAATTAAGCGTCCGCCATTGTTTCGACCATAATTAAGAGAGCTTATGATTTCATGGAAAAAAAACGTTGTTGTAGAAACGCTGGATTCACACGGAACGCAACATACATTTATCAGGATTAGAGAAGTCCCAACACACAAATTCACTCCGCCCGATGTGAATAAGGTAGAATCCACCCCATTCAGGCTCCACGTCTCCCGTCATTCTCTAAAGTTAGAACGTTGTCGAAATTGTGCGACGCAAAAGGTCATCAGCTCTGATATTCTCCACACATCCTTGACTTCTGAGTTTGGACTTTCTGATGAGTCAAAATGTCCGAATCACTCCCGGAAGAGAAAGTATATATATATTTATATATGGGTCTGTGGTGTATGGATTGTAGCAAAAGGTGGATCCAGGGGCGGCACCAGAGGGGCTTTGGACCCATTGAAGTCCCCCTGTCCCATTTCTGCTGCGTGTACATCATGTGGGAGGAAATGTTGTAATGGAACGCTTTACAATCTTATTTGGCGCATCTTCTCACCTGATGCATGTAGAACTAATCAGTTTGTATTTGTTTCTAGTGCATTACCTTTTTTCTAAATCGTAATAAAATGAAAACTAAAAATGTTTTATTTCCTGGGCCTTTTTTTTCATCTACACAATAAATTGTCAATAAAACCCAATCGTTAACGTTAATCGTTATAGAGTGACTGGTGTGTGTGTGTGTCTTTGTCGGTCCGGATCTATCTTTCATCTCCTCCTCCTCATTGAATCTCTTCTAATTTGCCTTTTCTATGTGTTGTGGATCCCTCTTCTCGACACAGGGCGTCTCTCTGCTTTTGTTCTTCATTGATTAAGAAAACCACAGCATTCAGAGTCTCTGATTCTAAGATGCGGTCATCTAATACAATTCACCATAGACTAGAGACTTAAATGTTTAACTGTGACATGACCCAAACATCAAGGATGAGGTCAGACTAGGTGGAGCTCAGTATCTCTTCAACCTTCTCTGGTAGGAACATCTTTGTTCATGTATTCATCCCAGCTCCATCCACCTACCCTTCTTCTTTTTACTTATCCGGGGTCGGGTCATTGTTGCAACAGGTGGAGCAGGATATGCTAGATGTCCCTCTCCCCAGTGATGCTCTCCAGCTCGTATTGGGAGAGCCCGAGGTGTTACTCCAGCGAGTTCTGGGTCAACCCCGGGGCAATTTCCCAGTTGGAGTGCCTGGAAAACCTTTAAAAGGAGGCTCACTGGTTGCATCCTAATCAGATGCCTGGACCGCCTCTACCGGTTCCTCTCAGAACCTTGAAACAAATCATCCAAAGCTATTTTTCACAATAGTCCCACAATGGGTTTTACTGTTTTGCTGAGTCATCTTATTTGATGAGGGTTGAAGATCTGGAGTCAAAACTTGTGGCTGTAGTCTGCCAAAGGCACAAAATGGTGCCTGAAAACGAGTTCATGTCAGCTTTCTCATTGAGCAGTAATTGGTAACAACTGCTGAGGTATTTTAAATGGGCCACACTGGTTATATTTAAACCATTTTAATGAGAAAAGACGGCTTTGAGTCCAATAACCATCGTTTCTGTCTTGGCAGTGTTGATTCTTAGTCCCGGCTTCTTGGAAAGGTCATGAGTTTTGCATTTTATATGCAATTTGAGTGTGTCTTCGCCCAAAGCTTAAAGCACAACAAGGAGGAACTGTTGAAATGTGTATATATATCGTCTTCATCAAAGTGTGAATGGATGTAGGACATATATTTGACCCGTCCGAGTAAAAAACCCAGACCCTCCAGTGTCTGTAGCAGACATGAATTAAATGAAAAGACCCAAGATAGGAACAAAAGACACGCTTTGATGGCAGCATTCATGAAATTTTGGTGTTTTTCAGTCCGTATCAAAAGGTCAGCATGGGATGTCACACTTCATTTGTATCCATTGACATTTACTTTTTACATTAGCATTTCAGTTATTTAGCTGCCACATGTTTCTGGAGCGTGTGGGCGCAGTGATTTAAGAGTGGCGGACCCACGCAGCTTTAACAAACGGTGGCACTAAAAACGATATGGCATCATCTGTAAATGTCAGGTGGACTGATGTTTACACCCACGCTCGCCAAAACAATCAAAGCCATTAAAGACCAATTACGCTGCAGTGCAACAGACTCATATCAGAGCCGGACCCGATGAGGACATATGCCCATATTGCGGTTTCAAACATGGGCGGACATGCAGGAAAACATCTAAGGGCTACTGCTGTGCCGTCCATCTGTTCGACATTCAGATTGATATATATATATATATATATATATATATAGGGCCTCGGTGCGCTAATGAAAGCTTGGTGGATGCTGCATTCTGAGCCCAAAACCAAGAGCTCAGGGACACACGAAGGTCCAAATCCATAGAGATATATCCACGCATGTATATGGATAGACGCGGGTTTGCGCAAATTGCAATCACCGTCCAGGAATAAGCCTCCGAATAAACACAAAGCCTGTGCACATTTCATTAAACGCAGTCCATCTCTCCTCTGTTTGTGTTTGAGGAAGGGGTAGCAGAAAATGAAAGCAGGAAGAGAAAGCTCATATCCAACCCTATGAAATAATAATAAAGGGGTCCAAGCTGGCGATAAATGCATTCCAGTGGCGTATAATGATTGATTCCATCTACTGTAGGAACCTATTCTCCGCAGGCATGTGGCCCCTTGACCAGCTATATATTATTCATACAAATATAGATAGCTGCACATCTTAGCCGGAGCACACACGCCACATTTGCACCTGCAGATTCAATTTAGCTCTGACTTTGAGGGATACGCCGCTGGTACTATCCCGTCCCTCCGCTCGTCTCCCGCTTTTATTCTGACTAGCAGCTACACACCGGAACACTATGCAGATTTTTTGTCAAGAGTGAGTGCGATTATGTTGGGGGAGAGATGAGTGTTGGAATGTTCGCTACGCCTTTGACCTTATCAGCGGCAGCCTTAAGCCGGATACCTTGGCTTAATTTTAATAAATGCAGCACGTTGTGAATTAAACGAGGGGACCTGGCTGTGTTCTTTCGCTCTGCCGAAGTGCTATGCATGTATTATGCAAATGAGCTCGGGTATGTTTGATATCATGATCTCCGCGAGCTCCATCTCTGCTCAGTTGCATGTGTCTGCAAATGCAAGAGTGTTTTTTTTAGTTTTGTGTTTGTTTGTGTGGGGAGGCGTGACAGTGTTCAATAGTGCAGCCTGTGTGTTATCCCTCGCCGGGCCCAAGGGCACGTTTCCCCTGAAAAGGGATCGAGATGGAGAGACGGAGAGTCCGGGGTCCTGTGGTTAATTTGGAGCATTGATTTTGCATTAACAGTCCACTTTCTGCGGATTCATCGCCATTCATGCTCTTCATCCTCTCGCATCCGTACAGGAAGCCTCATTATGCATAAACATAATAGAGGGCCCTCCTTTAATGGACTCTCCCTTACCTTGGAGAAAGTGTAATAGTAAATCAATGAGGTGAAGGGCAGAAGGAGGGACACTAAACCCTTCCAGAGGCAACAACCCACTGAGGGGCTTACCCAGAATGTCTATCACCGGTGGACTGGCTTGCGTCTTGGCTGCAATAGATGCCCACCACGGGCCTAGAATCTATCGGAAGTGTTAATGAAAGACTTAGAGCGGGTCCTTTTATTTACCTCAACATTAATTATTAATCCCAGAATGGGAAATCCGCTCTAAAGACAGTCTGTTCTCTATTTTATACAGCATAAACCCTGCATGAAAACCTTGTATATTACACATTTTTACTCCTCTCCAGCTAAAAAAAATGTCTAGTCTTAAGTAAATCTCGCTGGATTTAACAAATCGGTAAATTATTTGGGCTATCCTCATTATCATATGATGTGTATCAGACCCACAGGAGATCCTTTTACTTGATGATTTATCCTGCTTAATCCAACTTTGGACACTTTAAGGGTTTATTTCAAACTTTTCTGCATGTGTTATTTTTTTTGTTACAGTTAAGAAAGTCGAAAAAGATTTTCACAAGAAATTTATAAAAATCTTATGGGTGAGCATCTTGACTAATAAGTGAAGATGCCTTGTTTTTAGTTTTAATAAAGTTCATTTCTCAAGACATCAAAATTAGATCAAAATGGTTTTAGTTAAACCCAAAATCACAAACGTTGGAGAAGAATTTGATTTTGACAGTGGCACCTTTTAATTTACTGGAATAGCAAAGGCACTTCTGCCAACAAATACATAAAATACTAGTTTATAATGTGCAGTGATTAGTTTTAACACATCAAATGCATGGATAAGTGGATGGGAAAAGCCCTATCTGTCATTGATAAAGTCAAGGGAAACCAACCTTCCAGACTCCACCCCTTTCTTTTGATCTTTGCCAAAGTTCAACTGGTTATTCTTTGCCAGATGCCCAGTCCTTCCGCCAAATTTAATCAAAATCCAGGAAGTGGTTTAAGCTTAATAAGCATTTCCATCTCTGGCCCTTTATCTCGATCTGCTCCAAAATGGCACAGGACGTCTGTCGTAACGTCAGAAAGATACTGGACTCTTACACTCAACAGACCTTTTTTGATTTGAAAATGAAAACAGTTATGACAGCAGATCATCAGCTAATGGGGACTAACCCAATGAAAACAGATGGATGTTGGATTTTAAAAGATATCGGACTTTGAAGTCCAACCAAACGTCTGTCGGTGGTTCATTTCCAGTCAACCTAATGATCAGACGTCAACACGAGTTTCGTTTGCCGTTTGATCGATGTTCTCCGTCAGCTGGGTCCTTTATTCCTCGTATTTTAAACAATCCTTACGTCAATTAGTTTTTGTGTAATTCCGAGGAATGCCGTACAACAGGTAACCTCCTCTGTGTCGCTAACAGTTCATCTCAACTGCAAAATGACAATTGCTGTACGGCATTGATGTTCATAAGTGATGCCAGAGACACAAACGAGTCCTGCAGAAATGTACCGGGCGGAGACAAAGAGCATTTAAGCTCCGACAAAGGATAGCACCGCTTGTTTGTGACGGACGTTGACGCAGTGGGTGGAACACTGCCATAAAAAAAAAACACCATGCAGGCAAGGACATTTATAATTCGGAAATAGCATTCCACCGGTCAGACGGTGTTGCAGATAGACTAAATTTGGCCCGGCCGTGTGACAAATATTGAGAAGGCAATTAGTCTGACAGTAATAGGCAAACGTGAAAGCAGGATGCCCGGATAGGAGGAGTGGAACCTGTGCGTTCACGGAGACCAAAATAAACACCTGCTTTCCCTCGCGTCAAATGTTTGGCTGGAAATTGATGCAAAAGGGAAACAGACTTTGAAGGAGGGCTGAGAAACAAAAGGAAAAGGACAACGCTTATGAAAAATGTCGGATTATCCCATAGCGACAGAGGAGGGAGAAGGAGATGGAACGAAAGAGAGAGAGAGAGAGAGAGAGGGAGGGAGTCGGGTGCAGCGGGATGGAGGAGTGACTTGAAGCATGCCTTGCGGAGCTTATTACCAATGGATCAAAACTCCTGCCGAACAATTTCTATAATACACAGGCTATTCCCCTGAAAGAGGAGGCAATTCAACTCCGCCCTACTTTCCACTTATGTCTGACCTTTATGTCCTCCACCCATTTAAGCAGAGTAAGTGTGATGTCTAACACTCAGCAGATGCCTTACCTCAAACCGTGCCGGAGTCCTAATCATCTCTCCGAGGGTCAGTGTTCTCTCCATGGAAACGTAGATCCAGACTTATTCCATAGATTGGGTTTTGCACCATCAATCACCTTATTTGTCCGTGAACTTTGACTTAACCTTTCGCCCGCGTAGGCCACCTGCGAGCGCTCAAGCATCAACGGAGCAATCATCATCCCAACGTCCACACTCCGAGAGGTTTGAAGTGAGGAAGAGGATTTATAACGCATTTCAATATACAGCAGAAAACAAACGGCTCTACCGGGCTCAGGGTCCGGCCGGCCTGAACCAGCGCTTTCTGTCCCTGCTGTGCTCACTCATAAATTCAAAGTGGTCATATCTCACTGGTCTCTAATCAAACTGCAGTCGGGCCATTACTGTCCGGACCGGCCGCGGAGTTAGTATAACGGAGATGGCCTGGAGGGGAAGTTAATACGAGGCATTGCCAAGTTCTGAATGGAAACGCTTTTCAGCTTGACGGGAGGGAAAATCTAGAACGGCCCAGTTTTGGTATGTCATCATTATTACTCCGCTGCAATTTCCATAAGAGAGGGACATTCTAACTAAAAGGGTGCATTTTGGAAAAACGAGTGTCTTCAGCTCGTCCATTTGGCCGGTCGTGTGTTAAAGTTGTGTTGTGTGTGTATGTTCGTGTGTAGGGAGAGATGGTTTGTACTCACAAAATACTTTAATCTTCTTCTCTTCTATTCCCAGTAGTTCTCTTAACAAAACTCACACCAGCTCTCCTGGCCCTGCCTTCGTCGCTCTCCCCTTCTTTTCTTCGTCAGCAGTTTGTTTTAGAAAGTGTTCCGAAATTCCTTTTTCCCAACAGCAGGGTGAGAGGCCGGTGGAGGAGGCTTTTTCTGTTAATACCACCGCCTCCACAGCAACCATGACTTTCCACCCACCAGTTACACTCCAGCAAATCCGGAGGTGGCCCGGAGGTTCGAGTGGGATTGAGAAGTTTGAGGAACGCACAATAAGAGAGTGGCGAGATTCAGACGAGGTCCCGAAAACAGCCGTAAGTAATGGCTTATAACGCCCGTAAAACGCTGCAAAAACGAAAGAATTTAAATAGATAAAAACAATCAATCTATCCATTAATCCAAAAACGGCTCTGTGGTGTGAAAGTGAAAAAAAAATAGAAATTGTATCATCACTCAGATCAGCCTCAAATCTTTTATCATATTATCATATTAAGATCAAAACTTATGAACGATTTCATATTTATCTTTCCCATGAATTATATTAAATAAGATAGAAGTTAATTGTTCACTCTAAATGCTAAATATTAAACCCAACAGTTAAAGGTAAATCAACGTATTCAATCTAAATTTTGAAAGAAAAAAAAAAGAGCTTAATGCAATTTATGCATACAAAGATAAAATGTTAAACCCCAAGTTTTTAATCGCAATCTGAAGTTGAACCTATGTATTAAATTTAAGTGTAACTGTTAGATCTGAATATTGAATATAAATCTAAATATTAAATCCTAATTTGTACGATATCACTAATTGTTAAATGTTAAAACTATGTTCTTTATATAAATCTAAATATTAAATGTGAATGTCATCTAAATGCTGAATGTTAAAACGGAAATACCAAATGAAAATATAAGTATTAAATCTCAAAAATCAGATGTAAATCGGAATATTAAGAGTTAAATCCAAATTTAAATATCTCTAAATGCTAAACCTTAAATAGGTTTAATTGTAAATCTAAATGTTAAGTCTTAATGTTGAATTTAAATATAAATGTTGAATGTTAACTATCTAACTAACTATTCTGTAATGTGCTTAAATATAAATTCACGTTGCCAGTCATCTTCACACTGAAACTAAATCTGCCGGAATAGTTCTGTTCATTTTTACAAATGGACGGCCAAAACTGTTTTGTCTCACTTTATCTCCTGGTAAGATGAAGTGTGAGAGTGTGAAAAGTGTCTATAACTTTATTTCTTATTTTTTATTCTGTGGATAATAGATACAAATCCAGAAACTAAAACCTGATGGTGATTTAAAACGATCAAAAAGCACTTAAGGCTGTCGTTTAAGGCGCTTACAGGAAACTACACATGCTCGCTAAAAAATAAAAGAACCATACAAGTTCTGCCTAGCAACAACTTCAGTGTGCCTCATTTTAAAGAGCAGAAAACTTAGAGTTTTACCCACTGATGTCAAATGTCACCGACTGACGAACAGGAAGTAGACTTTCAACAGTGAGGGAGCAACAAAAAAAGTACCGGATTGAAAAACCAAAAGTAAAATATGTTTACGTGGCTTTAGTTGATACTTTTCACTAGGGGAAGATAATTTTAGAAGGGTCTCTCGAGGTGACAAAAACACACATATTAAGAAGAGCCACACCAGTAAAGTGGCCCCACTGGTTTTATCAGCAGATATGATTTCAGCAGATACACTCGCTCTCTCTCCATGCTGGTTGATATGCGACAGGAAATTGCAGCGCAGGAAAATTGAAGCACAGGGACCGTTGTGCAGCGGCACAGGCCCTCGCTCCTTCATCGCATTGTATTTTAATGCCGTAGAAACCGACAGCGACGGAAAAAAAAAGACGTTTTTTTCTCTCAAACAGCAAGCTCGTGTCCCACGTGAAAAAAAAAAGCCATGAATATAATAGCGTCTGCTTCTCAACGCTTTGTAAACAACAAAATTACGTTTACCTCCTCGGTTAGGAGGCGGCTCCGCTCGAAAGACCCTCCAGGACAATCTGCCTTCTCCCAGTTTTATTTTACTCTTCCCTTGAGTTGAATAAAAGTGTGAGTATTGATCCGGAACGTTTGTTAACTAAAAATAATATTCAGCATTTCTTTATTGGGGGGAAAGGAAATTCTACAAATTCTTAAAAATGACTAGTAAAAAAATGCCTTTCAACTCAAAAAACATTTCAAATAGTTCAAAACAGGCTGGACTGAAGACGAGTCGACTTTTTCTCTTTATGTGGCTCTCGCAGAAACAGCCATTCTGTATAAAAGCCACGATATTCTTTTTTATTTGGTGACTTCACAGCTGATAAAGTAGTTAGATTACTTACAACCTTTAACGTCTAAAGTGGTAAGATGTGAAAACATATATATATTAAATGAAAATATATAAAAACACGTAGTACAGAAGTACTTTCATTTACTAACTTTCATACTGTTACCTAAAAATGGTTGAACAGTCCTACCTTTAAAATGCTGTGTTATTTTTTTTTAACCAAACCTTTATTGTTTTCATCTGAATGCCATGAAATATTACAGAACACATCTCCTTTTCTTTATTTAAAAAAAAACTACAAAAAAGAAGAGCAAATTACAAAACAACTCCCACACGGTTGTAAAAAAAATGAAATACCATAATGAGAGGAGTAAACACAACCACAAACATCAATCAAATAAATAAGTAAACATATTATGCTGACACATAAAAAAAAAAATCCTCCACTCATCAGTAAGAGTCATAAATGAATAAATATACATGGATAAACTAGTAAAAAAAAATAAGAGGAATGAAAAACAAATGTTTAAATATAAAATGAAATAATAAGAAATTGTATCAGTAAAAAAAAAAAATTTAAAATATATCTATTTAAAAAAAAGAAAGAAAAATTACAGGTACAATATTAAACCGTTTGAATCATATATGTAAAAAATAAAGGGGCTGATTTATAGGTATAAGATTTTTGTCGATTCAACATATTATCCATCCATCCCTCTTTCTATAACTTCATACCCCGTACAGGGTAACGGCGCCTGACGCCTATCCCAGCTCACACTGGTCGAGAGGAAGGGTCCATCCTGTTCAGGTCAACCCACAGTCTGTTGGGCTAAAACAATTAGTAACAGGGTTGCACCTTTACAAAGGTTTCACAATATACTGGTGTGTGAAAATGTATGGCTATGAATGAACGATTCTATATAATCTAACATGTAATAACCTTTAATCTTCATGTTGAGTTGAATAACCACCAGAACTTGTTCTTCTGCGGTTCTGGCCTTTTCTCTCCTCGTCTCTATCCATCACCAGTAGTTCTAACAGATTATTATTACCTCCGCCTGTGTTTGCCTGTTTGTTAGAAAGATTACAGAAAAGCTCATTGACGGATTTGCATGAGATTTTGCCAAGTGGTAGGTTTTCTCCAGACGTATTCTAGATATGATTACAGTTTGCTGACGTTATGTCATGTCCTACCAACTTGGATTCATAAAACGCAATTACGTTGATTGTGTCTGATGAGGGACCCACACCAGACACAAGTAAATGACTGCCACTGGACAAATGAACCCCTCAGGTAAATAGACACCGGTATGTCCCAAAATCATAAAGCCCCCATCGTACAAACGGATATCACTTTACAGGGAGTTCTGTTATTTAGTTGGGTTCGGTAATTAGACAATATCCTAAATAAAGCCGTCTAATTGATTCTGATTTCAAGCAGAGAAGACGAGATGTCCTAAAATTTGAATGATGTATAACAACAGCAGATGTGTGATAGTGAGTCTATTACAAAAGTCTTCGGCGCTCATACTCTTCAGGTAGATTGTGGTCCAAGGGTCTCCGCCCTTAGCATTGGCATGGAATATTCCCCCCTCTGGAGTCTGGATACTGGTGGTGGTGGCTGATGACTCTGCAGAGGCTGGATCTCGGAGGACTAGGCGGAGACGGGGTGGTGGTGGGGGGCGCGCCAACCAGCAGCATGCAAGAACTAGATGGATGGACTGGCGAACTCTGGCCCTGGTGTACCAGAGGATAGTCTTTCTGACTGAACTTTCGCTGGATCTCCATTACAATAATACAGTACCTTGGGTTCTGTGGTGCCGTGATGGAGATTTGAGTGCTTTCTAGTTATTATGCATGAGTTTGACCATGCCTTCATTTTATGCCTTCAAAGTCTAAAATATGTTAATCTGTTATGTACTAGGTCTTTATTATGTTAATGTTCGTTTAACATTATTTAAACTGTACTCCCTTAAATGTTTACGTCGTGTTTCTTTATATATACATATTATTTGAACACTCACCCGCGACCACACTATCATGTACACACAGTCTGGGAATAAAACTGTGACTCAGATATTCCTTAATACGGGGCATCATTTTTGGCCAGTGTTTGGGAATACTGAGATGATTATCAAACTGTGAAAATCTCACACCGTTTCAACCCTACTGTGTAATTCTGCTCAGCTTTCAGCTCCTAGCGTCGAACCAAACTGCAAAATGAGCAACAACCCGATGAAGCCGGATCTTAGCCTGAGGAGACAGCGGAGACCAAACTAGGGCAGAAAGAACGAGTCCATGTGGCCGGAAATATAACTCTTGTGAGAAAGTGGTACGAATGCTAACCAATTCTCAGCATTAACATGAAACATTGATACCTTCCTGGAGGTTAAATTTTTACGGCGATGAACAAACCCAGCTGTATTTAACTCAGTTCAATCAAACCAGACACCAGGAGCCAGTTTGTTGTGTTGCTCACCGTCAGCATTGACAAAGCGAAAGTGAAAAGCCCGTTGGCTGAAGTGTCAGCTGCTACTGTAATGGAGGTAGTTAGGAGACCGTGACTTGAAAGATTGCCCCCCCCCTTCCTCCTTCCTCCTTCCTCTGTCACCGGGGAACGTGCTCCATGAGTGAACGCCTTGGCGTGACCTATAATAGGCTCCCTGTGCAAATGTCAAAGTGGAGTCTCAATCCGTTGGTGCAGTCAGACATTTGGTTCCAGGATCCCATTTCAAGCTTGGTTAAATTATCCGCCGAAGATTACGCCTCTCTGCTCAAGATTTCCAAAGGGCTTCTCCACTCAGAGATTAGCGGCGTTTGTCTTTGAATTCTATTTGCCACAGATGCATTCGTCACATTTCTCTTTGTCCAAAAGCCCAGTCGCCAAGTAAGGCTTGCTTTTATTGTGAAAGTCCTTCTTTTTTATCTATCCCTAACCGGGTTTTGGATTATTCCACTGCTTCATGGTTTCGCGGTGGTTATTATTTCCTGCTATGACAGCAATCTAGGGGTCATCAGGGGTTAATACATCACAATTGATACAAGGACAAGTTCAAAGGACAAATTTTCTCCCTAAATCCCCCGCCACCCTCAATCAACGACAATTTCCTACCGGTCACCAAGCAGCAGACTGTGGATGTGGGGGTTCTGCATCTGCGTACCCCCACATTTACTGGACCTCTTACTAATAGGTTAGAACAAGCGTTTCAGTCATGGTGCAAGTCCCCACGGATCAGCCTTAACATTAGAGCCACCTGCCTCTGACAACGTAGCCCCCCTTTTAGCCCGAAAAACAGCTCTTTGTTCTGACATTTTTCTATCAGAACCGGACTTTCCTGTTAGCATTGCACTACCATGCTCATCAACGAGCTTTTGGTGGCCATGATCCTGTCGCCTGTTCACCGTTTTTCCTTATTCAGATCACTTTTTGGTAGGGGCAAACCGCTGCAGACCGGGCAAACCCAACAAAACCTTTAGTTCTGGAGATTCTGATTGGTGCACACAGACCAGACAGTAACACCTCCTCCTCCTGCTCCTTTTTACTTTGCCTCTTCCCTTTAGGTGTCGCCAGAGGGGATCATCTGTTTCTATCTCCCCCCGTCTACTGCAACTTCCTTTGTCCCACCAACCGACTGCACGTCCTCTCTCACCACATCCAGAATCTTGCCCTTTTCCTCCTTCCTGGTAACTCCATCTCCAGAATCCTTCTGCCAACCCACATGTTCATTTGCAGCCAATTATATCCCACCCACCGACAGATGTCATTGTAACGAGGTAATCAATGTTATTCAGACTTCACCTGTCAGTGGTCATTATGTAATGTTCTCGTGCATTGCCTCTTCTTTAAGCGTCACCTAAAGGATGCACTCGGTACCAAATCACCCGCCGAACCGCCTTAGGATGATGAATGTCTGTATATTTTCCTATAGTTTGTATCAAAGTGTAATAAAATCCAGTTAAGGACTCTCCTGCCGAGCGTTCGGTCCTAATGGAGGCTGCGTTGATGAAGGCTGATCATTTTTTCCCCCGATGTTAACACACCTTGATGAAGAATAAAGAGCCGCGAGGATGCTTAACTCGTCGTCTGCACTCAGTTCATCTGCATTCTCTAAACATTTTTCTCAGTTATATTACGCGGCCATCTTGCCTCAGTCCTCCTTTGTCTCTATTCCGACTCTTTTATTATGTCAGTGAGTCGTTGACTCCACGCTGATTTGCTCAGGCAGCAAGAACGCCTCAAGACTCGGAACGTTTTGCCACATTGACAAACAGAATGTCATCTCCTATTTAGTCAGCGTCGTCGTACGGATGACTCCAAATGTTTCCCCGCAGACGTCCGCCAGACTGAAACCCTGATTTACATTCATTCATAAACGACATTTGAAGAATGAAAGTCATGCAGTTTTTAACCCAGAGTCAAACGTGTGATATACAGTATGTGTTTTTTCAAGAAGCGTATATTATGTAGAAGCATTAATTATCATTATTATATCCCTGAAAAGTTGGGGATATGATAGAATCATCATCGCCGTTGCGTCCGCCGCTGCAAATCCTTCGTGTTAACGTGATCACTCAAAAACCGTTTTATGCCTCATTTTCAAAATAAATTCTCCAGTAGACCTTAGTGTGAGGAAGAACTGGGTTGATTTTGGGAAAGGATGGTTGCACATTTTTGCCACAGTCTAGTATTCTTCCCTCTCTTATATTTCATGTCAGCTCTCTATTTTGTCTATTGTGTATTTTTGTGCAATTTCCCTTTGGCATGAATAAAGTGTTTTCAATCGGTAAACTCGGCAAAAGATTAATCGACAAATCGAAAAATATCCTTCATATTAATCGAAAAACATAATGCTTACATTGATCGTTAAATGAAGAATCCTAAGTGACTACAACAACAATTTTTTAACTAGTAAGTACACTAAGATAATTTTAGCGCTACCACTAAAGCGTTAACTATGAATACCTCTACTGGACAACCTTTATTACACTATTATTACACTATAACTATGAGTAATCATCAACTAATGAACTCTAGCTGTTATTGGTGTTAGGCTAAAAGAGAGATCGGGTGAAATTCTGTGTAGGCCACATCTCATTTAACAGTGTCCAGTGTGGCCTTGGCCAACAAAGGACACGCCTACAAAAACCGAGTCCTTCAGAAGGACGACGCCTCTGAATGGGGACACAGCTTTATTATTAAGGCTGGAGAAGCGACCCTCTGAGGTCAGGGACCATTTTGGCATTAACTCTAACCCAAAGCTTTTGTACTATATATCACACTGAATAATGTTCCTCGAGTCAGGGTTTTGTTATTTTGGTATTTTTCAGGACAGCATAAACTATATGACAATAATTTCTTATTTATTCTTTTTTTAATTTAGCCTGTCTGCACATATATTTATGGTTAGTGCCAAAATACATAGAAACTATTTCTTAATAGTACATGCAATTTGATCCTGCAGCACATACGGGTTTCTGCTTTTTTGGTGCGTGTGTTGCTTTTGGTTTTCACCAGCCCTCTTTGAGAGACAAG
This sequence comes from Lophius piscatorius, assembly GCA_009660295.1. Classification (NCBI taxonomy): domain Eukaryota; kingdom Metazoa; phylum Chordata; class Actinopteri; order Lophiiformes; family Lophiidae; genus Lophius; species Lophius piscatorius. The sequence goes on along the minus strand of VRLP01004221.1, from coordinate 2,737 downwards.
CCTATTACTTTTTTTTGGAACTTGGACAATTATTCATTTTAATATACCGTGTTTGAATGCTGGATCAAAAAACAAATAAGCTCATGGTTAATTCCAGCGTAATGGTAGTATACGGAACGTTTATGCTCTAGTATAAATATGCCAATGTACATAAAAAAAACCATATAATTTGATACAATAGAAGAAAACGGCTCATGAATAACCATTCAACTATATAGTTATCTTTTTTTTCATTTCTTTTTTATTTTAAATGGATTATATTTTTTATATTATTTATGTGGCTGGTTTTTTCTCACCGGCATATGAAGCAGATTTAACATTATTATTATTATTGCTTTGTAATAACAATGTAATAACTACATCCTAGATATTTACACAGAAAAAGTAAAGTAACTATACAAAAAAATAATTTACAACAAAATATACACATTAAAACACTTGATTGGAGAGGTCTGCCTCCAGAAAAACAAAACATCCCTGGTACTTTAGGATCTCTTCAACCTCAGGGAGTAAAGCAGAATCTCAGTATGGAAGTATGTAACCATAATTATAGATAATAAAAAAAATGTGTGGGAAGAGCAAATCATTGGCCTTAAGTTCCTCTATGGCACCAAAAATAATACTTTTGAGGGTTATACTATTTAAACTTGCTGTTTTTGCTGTCGTTAAACTATTCTTTGAATATTTTCCAAAAATCCCAAGTTATGAAACACCACAGAAAACCCCTTCACTCACCCCAGAAGCAGATCTCCGTTGTATGAATTCATTTGGAGGGTTCAGGGATTCTTCAGTTTTTGAAATACTCTAGATATCTGTTGCTTTGTTCTCAGTTTGGTTTTGGTTTTTCGGCGGTCGAACAACATAACGTAACATTATTTCTAACAAACTGAGCCGAAGCAGGAAATGAACCGTTGGATAGAGGAGATCTAGTGAATTTGTTTGAGCATATTTCATCAAGAGAATTCATTCCGTTTGTAGAGCGTGTGGGAATGGAGCGGGGGATTTAGAGTACGAGGAATATATTCACACTGGCAAAAGGATCAAAATGGATGTCTCCATCCACCCATGATCCTTTGCAGGGTCACGGGAAGGGGAGGAGGGCGGGAGAGTTCCCCAGCAGACACTCAGTGAGAGACGGGGTTCTCTGTGGACGGTTCATTACAGGGCCAGTGCATTGAAAAAAGGATGCAGCGGAACCAAAAACATTACCCATAATAATTACCTCATTCATGATGTTCCCTCTGGAGCCACAAAAGGCTTGAAGCATACATTGATTAGCCAGAACATTATAAACATTGCCAGCTGAAGTCAGAATAGAATGTATTATCTGGTTAAAAATGGCGCCCGTTGGTGGGTCAGGGCCACCGAGGTGTGCGTCTAGATTGTCCTTAAGTTGATGTGTTATTGTCGCAAGTCCGCTTCCTTAGTCCCAAGTCACAACCTGGTTCTCCAGAGGGATTTCATTTTTAGACATAGAAAATTCCCCGCATGAGTGTTCCACATTCATCACTGGTGCAATGGAATGTCAGGAGACATACACACGTGCAATCAGGATTACGTAAATTACAACATAACATGTACAGAGATCAATTATTGATTTTTGTACATGTTGATTAAAAAAATGCAACGCCCACATTTTGTTTCAACCACGCAGTAAGTAGTAAGATAATACAAAAGTTGGTGTATTATAATGTATTACATATTGTTGACAGGATTTATACGTTAAAATGCAGCATTATTACGTAATGAAGTCCGAATGTATTACATTATTACATAATGCTGTATTTCTATGTCGATACACTAGATGCTGTTTAGGCCTGTAGGCCCATTTTTATGATAAACCTTTAATTTAATGTTTAATTATTAATGATTTTATGGGTTTGCTGGAAATGTCAAACAGAAACGGGTACCTTATGTGTAACGTAGGAATACAAACCGGTTTACCCACTTTGGGAGAAGTACTTGAATATTTAAGGACACGTTTGGGTTTTACAGTACATACATCAGCAAGATTCTACCTATCCATCCACCCATCTATTTTCTTCTGCTTATGCGGGGTCTTGCCGCGGTGGCAGCTGACTTAGAAGGGTATCTCAGACAATTCTCTCCCCAGCAACACTCTCCAGCTCATCATGGAGGATCCCGCGTATATCTATGTAGACCAGTCACTTCGTGTTGCTACTCTGTTCTTCATTATACAATGGCAGCAGAGTCTGCTGTGTTTTTTGCTTGTTTGATTTCATTTCCTAGTCAGCTGTTTGTTTTTTGATTTGATTTCTTTTTTGGCACCACCTGTAGTGTTATCCACTGTTGAACGCATCTTCTGTGCCCTTTTATTTGTGTTACATCTCAAGGATGCCCGAGGCCCATCGATGCGTTCAGAAAGTGAAGGCTAGCCCCGGTTGTCTGATCCCATACATGAGCAACTGAAGCAGAAGTGTGATGTTGCTGGATAATAATAATAATAATAATACATTTAATTTATAATGCACTTTACATTTGGATCAAATCTCAAAGTGCTACAAAGTAAAAGCAGATAAAAGCATAAATAAAAAATAAAATAATAACTATATAAAAGCCTTACCAAAAAACCAACAATGTTAATTAAGGTTATAGATTCTGCTAAAAAGGAACGTTTTAAGTCCTTTTTTAAATGTGTCAGTCGTCTGTGGAGCCCTGAGATGGTCAGGGAGGGCATTCCACAGACGAGGGGCAGCAGAACAGAAGGCCCGATCAC